>JAPKLX010001636.1:0-19152 GCA_026898415.1 Leonotis leonurus
CCCCCCCCATACACCAAACCTTGCTCTTTCGGAACCAACACAAAGTAGAAAGTAAGAGTGATCTTATTTTCTAACAGTGTATTGTGTGCGGAATAATGGTGGATTTAGTCGATGCTCTTTGATTAGAAAACTTTTCAAATCTTAGTCGAGTATTTAGAGGATTGATTAATAATGCAATTTGAATGAGAGTGACAGATAGTGAATAAAACAACTGGAATATAAATGCAGAAAGTAAATAACACAGTTATTTTACGTGGTTCGGGAAACCCCCTACGTCCATGGTCTAATCCAAACTGGATTAGATATCCACTACTAGGATACTCTCTTATTTATACTCGCTGAGAACGAGCCACAAGTTTCAATTACAAACTAGATTTGAAACTTATGCACGAATAAGGGTCGTGTCCCTTTACAACTTACAGAAAACAACTGTAAAACAGGATCCCTTCACGTTAATCCACTAGAAAACTACTAGCTAGCAAAGATCTCCTTCCTCTCTCGATAAGACAGACTTGAATCGAGGTGTGATTGCGATCACGAACGGTTTGAAATTTTTGTCTGATGAAAGATTGAATTGCTTGAGAATTTTTCAGTAATGTATCGCTCTTACCCGTCAGACTTTAAATCTCCAAACATATATAGGCTTGAATCTTGAAGTTCTAGCCGTTAGTTGATTGGCGTGATTTGAGTTGTGGATTGCCAATCAATCATATCTCTTCTTTCCTTGTAGGGTCGTTGACTGAATCTTCTATGAATGGAAAGCAGATCGACTGTGATTACTTTCCTTCTTCGTGTCAATCAGTGATTCCCTTTCCAATTCTTGATGGATGAACTTTAATATTTACGTGGTAAGAGATATGATGAGAGGGGCATTGTCATCTGATGGTTTTGATAGCTCTATTGATCTGTTACCATCATTGACAGGTTTGGTTCAACACTTTCTGTTTTGGAACTTTCTGGTTATGCCCTTTCTAGTTCTAATGTCTTTCTGGTAGAACACTGGTTAAGTATTTTCTGGTAAAGTATTGGTTGTGTGCTTTCTGGTTGAAGTTGATTTGCTCCAACTTTCTGTTCTAAGACTTGCTGGTTTAGCTTTCAGTATAAGACTTGCTGGTTCAGCTGTCTAAGACTTGCTGGTTTCAACTTTCTGTTAAAGTTGTCTTGCTCCAACTTTCTGTCTAGGACTTGCTGATTTAGCTTTCTGTCTAAGACTTGCTGGTGTCAATTTTCTATTAAGGTTGTCTTGCTCCAACTTTCTGTCTAGGACTTGCTGGTTTCAACTTTCTGTTAAAGTTGACTTGCTTTAGCTTTCTGACAGAGACATCTTTCATCTTTCTGGTTGAGGCTTTCTTCAACTTCCTGGTCTATAAAAACCAAATAGAGATGATACAGAACATGAATAATACCAAGTGTGTTTTCGAGAGAACATCATCAAAACTTTAAAATATTTGTGGGGTTCCCAACAATCAGATTATACCTGCTTTGGTTGTTTTAGAACAGGTCACTTCAAAATAGATTGTCCTGATCTGTCCAAAAGCCAAAGAGAAGAGTTAAGAGCGCAAAGAGATCGAAAGCTCAAATATGAACGCAAGGCCATGCTAGCTGAAGAAGAATCAAACAGCTCCAGCCATTTCTCAGATAGCACATCAGAGAATGATGAAGCATTCTATGCTAATGAAGAAGAAAGCTGGGATGAATGCTATATGGGACTAGACAACGGCCTGGATGAAGTCGAGGTAAATTCTTGCAATACCAACTCTTCAAATGATCATGATCTGGAACAGGAAATAGAAGATCAATCAGAATACTCATGGGAAGAATTTAATGAGATGTTCAAGAGCTATTCGAGCATCAAGAGACTGTTGAGAGAAGTTGTGGAAGAAAATGATAGGCTGAAGAAATCTGAACAGATATTGAGCAAAAAAAACATCCAATTCGTTACCAAAATAACTGATCTGGAAGAACAGATCAAAGGAAGAGATAAAGAGATTAACTCACTAAACTCAAAGGTTAAAGATCTCATCACAAGAAACAATGTGCGATGATAGACGCAGAGTAGAGGCGGTGATAGACTACAAGCCTATAATTTAGAAAAGCGGAAAAAACTAAAAAAGGGAGGATTAAATCTAAACCCTTAATTTTATTGCCTTTAATCTACATCGTCAATCATTTATCTATATATATGTGTTAAACTGTCAGTCTACTATCTTTACTTCTCTTCTTCGACAAGCACTTAGCAAATTTCTCGCCACTTCTAACTTCCTCAAACCTTTCAAAAATCTCTCAAAAATGGCTCCCAAATCAACTCTGTTTCTCGAGCAAGTGAAATTTCTGAACCAATATATTACTCAAGATCAATATGCCGTTCTTGACACTCATGGTTTCCATAAACTGGACAAGACCTTCGCCCTTGTTAAGCGATGCAAAGGTTTCTCTTTGTTATTCATGTTTAAAGATTCTATATCATTATTTAACTGTTTCATGTGAACTGCTTTTATCTTATGTGAACTGCCTGTCTTGAAAAACCAGTTTATCCATAAGCATGTTTTCGTGAACAAACACTGAACCGTGAAACTTGATATTCTGTATTGCGTAAACTGCTACTATGCGCTCATACTTCATTGATGGAAGAATAGTGTTCATCTATATTGTGTAACTTTGTTGTAGGATTTCATAATATTATCACCACACACCCTCTCCAATTTCTGCCAAAGGAAGTGGCAACCTTTTATCTTACATGGCAAGGAGAGAAAGGTGAAAACGAAGCCACCATCCGTGTGAGCAAAGGGAATACAACAAGCAACAGAACCTACAATGTGTTGAACATTATAGACGAGGTCTATAAGCTGAAGGACGAAGGAATTAGCCTTGGAGCTATAGAGATGGTGATGGTTGTCCCAATAACCTACACCAACAAAATGTTCAACAGAGGATTGTTTGCTCCGGAGTACAAGATTATCTTTGAGTTTGTACAAAGGGTATTCATGAACCACAATGGTTCATATGACCAAGTGACGCCGGAGAAGTTCAAGATACTCACGGCCGTGGTGCTCAATCTGCCTGTCAACTGGAGCAGAGTGCTCTTCGATCTGTTAACCAAGGAGGCTAAAATGATCACCTTCATTAAAGGAGCGAGCCCAGGCATTGAAGTGAGGAGAAGCAGCCTGAGGCATTCCACAAAGATCAGCTTCATGCTGGAAACCTTCTTCAAACAACACCAATGGGATGAAGTGATTGAGTTCAACGACAGACTGCGATTTCCCAAGGACCAACACCAGATCGAGATGTCCATGGGAATCATAGCCAACTTGATAGCCAAGGTGATAGATCCAGTACATGCTAACGCCTTGATAGAGATGGGGAGCTCAAATCCAATCTGGATTCCCCCATCTGCTCCCACAGAAAAATCATTCAAATCTCGGGTCACCAAAGAGAAGCCAGTGGAAAGAACCCCATCAAAAAGAGTCACTAGAAGAGCAAGCTCAGTGGATACTGACGCTTCTACTGCTGCTCAACAGCCTAAACCCAAGAGGAGAAGACTACAAAAACTTGCTGAACCAGCGGAAGAGGTCCAGGTTCAGGAATCTGCTGGTATGGACACATCTATCCCTCAACAGGATGTTGAGGATGAGGAGATTCTGGTTGGGGGTCTACCCGAGGAAGTTGCCCCCATCTCCTCTTTTGACCCAAGTCAGGTCAAGGATTTTTTCCCCACTCACACCGCTAGCCCTCCATCTGCTGAACCATTAGAGCAGATTGTTGAGGAGGAAGAAGAAGATGAATCCTCAGATGAGGATGTGGAGAAGAAACAAGCTGAAACTGTAGTGAAGCTGCTGGAAGCAGAAGCAGATCACTCAGTGATTAAATCACTTCCTGGCATACAGCTCACTCCAGAGAGTTATGATGCTGCCAAATGCTTGAAACTACTTCTCCTCATCAAGGACAAATAATTTTATGTCCTCGACGCCTTGCTCAAGACCATATCGATCTCTACACTCAATGCAGAAGAGGCTGTACTTCTAAACATCTTCGAAGTCTCCTCTATTGTAGAGTTGAGAGATACCTATCTCCAGAGCATCCTTGCCATTGCACAACATGAAGCCCAGAAATTACAGATCGATCTGAGATCGATATATGAGAAAGAAGGGCTATTACACTTCTTTGAAAGTGTGGTGGATGAAGAGGAAGAAGAGATGGCTGACGTCCACCAACATGGTGCAACAGTGCCAGACACTGAACCAGATCAGCAACAGGCTGATGCTGCTGAACAGACCATACCAACTACAGACACAGCTGAGCCAACTGCACAAGTTGAGGGGGAACCAGCCCAGAAACACACAATCCAGATCGAGGTAGTTGATTATCCTCGAGAGGAAGAAGAACCTTCTGGACAGAGGGTGGGAGGAAAACAGACCGATAACATCTACACCCCCTCTGTCACAGCTACCACTGACGAATTTGTGGAGACAACAAATCTGGAAGAGATACTGATGACTCGGCATCAATCTCTATCCAATGCACAAGTCAATGATCTAATCTCCATCAAAGTGGATAAATTCTTGTATGGAACTCTCTCCACTGTTCAAGACCAGGCCACCAGAGTCCTCACTGAATTCAACAACAGCATCAAATCTCATGTAGACCAGGTGGACTCAGAATTGAGGAGAGTATGCAGAATAAAGCTGGAAGAGCTAAGCAAAAAGATGGATGATGACAGATCTGCTGCAGATCAAAGAAAAGAACAGATTGATCAGACTTTGTCATCAATGGAGCACAAGGTTCAAGAGATGTATAAAATTGTCACAGACTTTGCCAAAAAGGAGAAAGACATGGTTCATGCCATAGTCAAGGACCAGACTGATGGAGTCTCTGAGGAAGTGATCAAAGCAGCCAAAATTGAAATCAGATCACAACTCAGAAAATTTGAAGATAATGGAGTGCACTTTGTTGAGAGGAAGTTGAGGGATCTGAGATACCCCAAAAAGATAATGATTGACTCTTACTTCGACGAGATCGGGGCTCTCAAAGAAGAACAAGAGAATTTCACTGCTCATCTCACTAGTGCCAAATCCTCCATGGAACAAAAGATTGATGAATCCAACGCAAACATCACATCCCTACTCAACTACAAGATGGATTCAGAAAAAGAGATGAAGGAGATGAAGGAGGAGATCACCTCCCTTAAGGCACTCTTCAACATCTATATTGATGATGTCGAAAAGGGGGAAGGATCTAGAATAAGGAAGGAAAAAGGAGCTGAAGGAAAGGGAAAAGGTCAATCTGGTGCATCAGAAGAAAGGAGAGAGCCTCAACCTGAGCAGGCAGCTGCACCAGATCGACCAAGTCACTCTCAACCATAAAAGAAGAAGAGGAAGTCTGGATCTGATTGGTTCTCCTCCGCACCCATCAAGACCAAAAAGTCAAAAGAATGAGAAACCAACTAAGTGCCAGACAATCTGAAGGATGGTTGGGAGGGGCTGAAATACGGATTTATCATGTGCCGGTACTTCATCAAAGAACCAGCTTACTGCGAAGGCACTGCCAATGAAGCCTTCAATCTCTACCTGGATATGAATGATGCTAAAGATCTGGTCCAGGCCATTAGAGCAGCTGCCGCAGAAGCTCAAATCACTATAACTGCACCAGAACGTGAATACAGAGAATGTCCAGATATCCCTGACACTAAACTCCCCGACAAGACCTACCTCTTGAACTTCATTAATCAGCTTACAGAAAACAGGGGGTACAAGATCGATGCAATGTACGAAAGTGTCCAGATGATCTCTGATGAGACTAGAGCTAAAATGAAGAGGCAACAAGAAGAAAAGAGGAAGATCAAATAGATACATCTTTTCACATTCTTTACTATTTGTAATTCTTACCTTTTTGGAATCTGTAACCCTCTTACTCTATATCTATGAACATTCTTTGGGTTTCTGATGACAAAATCTTAATATCCAGAACATATACAACTACTATTAATCGTTATAACCTAATAACGAAAACATTAACTATCTGGATCTTAAACCAGATCACTCTTAAAGCTTAAATAGGATGATATTGTAAAGTATGGTTTCGACATCATCAAAAACGGGGAAATTTTTGAGAACCCTGAAGTATTTTGGTTTTGATGATGATCTCTCGAAACACACTTTGTGTTAAACTGTTCTACATGTTAACAAATCACTACGTATAAAGTGAACTCTGTAGAGAACAGATTAGGAGATGACTACGTATGTAAAGGAGCTATTCCTATAGAAGTCATTTCTATAGTTGTCCAGGATGAAGACCAAGACATATTTTTTCAAAGAGAAGAAATCAATCTGCTATGACACTCACCGACCAGATCGATGATCACATCGAAGCACCAGATTGATAGAGTCATCAAACCACAAGATGACATCACCTTACACATCATATCCTTTTGCCACGTCAATATTGAAGTCCATCCACTAAGGTTTGGAAGGTGAATCTGTTGGGAACCCCACAAATTATTTTAAGTTTTGATGATGTTCTCTCGAAAACACACTGGATTATACATGTTCTGGATTACTTCTATCTGGTATATGTATTTATATGTCAGGAAATCAACGCAAACAGAATGTTGCTCCAATATGCTTCAAACAGAAAGATGAACCAGAGAGTCTCTAACAGAAGGTTGATAAACACCAATGCAACAGAAAGATGAAACAAGCTTTAACAGAAAGTTGAACCAGCAAGTCTCGAACAGAGAGTTGAAGCAAGTCAACTCGAACAGAAAGTTGGAGCAAGTCAACTTTAACAGAAAGTTGAACCAGTAAGTCTCGAACAGAGAGTTGAAGCAAGTCAAATCGAACAGAAAGTTGAAGCAAGTCAACTTTAACAGAAAGTTGAATCAGTTAGTCTTAAACAGAAAGCTCTAACCAGACAGAAGTGGCATTAGATCAAATAGAGCTATCAAGATCACCAAGATGCCTTAGCCCTCTCATCACATCCAATCACCACGTCAGTATTAAAGACCATCTATTGAGAATTGGAAGGAGAATCCCTGATTGACATGAAGAAGGAAAGTAATCAAAAATGATCTGCTTTCCATACATAGAAGATTCAATCAACAACTCAACAAGGAAAGAAGAGAGATGATTAATTGGCAATCAACAATCAAATCACGCCAATCAACAAACGGCTAGAATTTCAAATTCAAAGCCTATATATATATTTGGAGTTTTAAAAGTCAAGAGAGAACACAAGCGCTACATTGAAGAAATACTCTCAAGCATCTCGATCTCACGTTAGACAAAAGCTCCAAACCGTTTGTGATCGCAATCACATTAACCCAACCTCGATTCAAGTCTGTCTTATCGAGAGAAGAAGGAGATCTTTGCTAGCTAGTGGTTTTCTAGTGGATTAACGTGAAGATAACCTGTTTACAGTAGTTTTCTGTAAGTTGTAAAGGGACACGACCCTTATTCGTGCATAAGTTTCAATCTAGTTGTACTTGGAACTTGTGGCTCGTTCTCAGCGAGTATAAATAAGAGAGTATCCTAGTAGTGGATATCTAATCCAGTTTGGATTAGACCGTGGACGTAGGGGCTTTTCCCGAACCACGTAAAATAACTGCGTTATTTACTTTCTGCACTTTCATTCAGTTGTTTTATTCACTATCTGTCACTCTCATACAAACTGCACTTTTAATCAATTCTTTAAATACTCGATTAAGATTTCAAAGGTTTTCTAAACAAAGAGCACCAACTATATCCACCATTATTCCGCACTCACTCAAACACTCAGAAAATAATAAGATCACTCTTGTTATTAGCTAAGTGTTCTCACTAAGAGAGTAATCTGTTTGGACTAAAGCTGCTATCGATCTGTCTAGTCATCTTACAAGCAAATTCTGGTATAATATAGCTTGAACTCTCTATTAACTTGTCAAGTTAACTGAAAAGTTTGTATTTGGTGTATTCCCCCCCCCCCCCCATACACCAAACCTTGCTCTTTCGGGACCAACAGAATCCATGATTGACACGAGGAAGGAAAGTAACCGTTAGCAATCTGCTTTCCATACTTAGAGGATTGAGTCAACGTTTCTACAAGGCAAGAACAGATATGATGGACATCATTGATTGGCAATCTAAAATCAATCCCATGCCAATCAACAACAACTAGAATTTCAAATTCAAAGCCTATATATATTTGAAGTTCCAAGTCTGGAGAAGATAGATGCTACATTGATAAAATACACTCAAGCAATCAATCTCAATATCAGACTCAAGACTTCAAACTGCTTGTGATTCTAAATCAAATCAACCCAACCTCGATTCAAGTCTGTCTTATCGAGAGAAAGGAGATCACCCTGCTAGCTAGTAGTTTTCTAGTGGTAATGTAGAGGTAATCTGTTATAAAAGGACACGACCCTCATTCGTGCATAAGTGTCAATGAGATTGTGTTTGAGACTTGTGAATCGTTCTCCACTAGTATAAAGAAGAAGAGTATCCTAGTAGTGGATAATCTGATCTAGTTTTGATCAGATCGTGGACGTAGGGATTTCCCGAACCACGTTAAACAACTGTGTCATTTACCTTTCTGCATATTTATTTTCAGTTGTTTATTTATCCTAACTCCTTACACTTCCATATAGACTGCATCTCAATTAACCTGCTTTAACAATCTGGTTAATCATTAAGGTTTTCTATAGAAGAGCACCAACTAAGTCCACCATATTTCCGCACACACACACACAATACTTAGAAAGTAATAAGATCACTCTTATTGTTGTCTAAATATTTACACTAGAGAGCAATCTGTTTGGATTGACCTGCTATCGATCATTCTATCGATCTGGTCAGTCATCTGCCCAACAATTTCTTATTTAAGAATAGCTTGAACTCTCTTATAATCAACCAAGTAAATTGAAAAGTTTGTATTTGGTGTATCCCCCCCCCCCCCCATACACCAAACCTTGCTCTTTCGGGACCAAAAAGATACTTAGATATCTTAAAGGAACAGTACACATTGGACTCTGGTATCCTTGTGACGACAACTTTGAGTTAACAGGTTATTCTGATTCAGATTATGCTGGATGCAAACTGGACAGAAAGTCTACCTCTGGTACATGCCAGTTTCTTGGAAACAAGCTGATATATTGATTATTTTCCTATATATATGTATTGTTCATGCACTCAACTATTCACCTTACACCTTCATCGCACGGAGCACTACTATCCTAAGCACATAAGTAATTCTAGATTTCATTCTCTCTCAAATTCTTCCTAAAACTTTCTTCTTGATCATGGCACCTCAAACTTCCCTGTTTCTACAACACATAGTTGAGGTTCAGAAATTTATGTCGCCTGAACCATTCGCCGTTTTTGAAACTCATGGTTTTCGCAAATTGGAGGAGATTTTTTCCATGATTAAGCACTACAAAGGTTTTTATACATTTATAGCAGTTTATTTATGCTTTATATCTGGAACTGACATATGTAGTTTCTCCTAACTTATCTATGGTGCTTTACTGGTTGGATGATACATATACTGTTTGATGTGTATCTCTGTTCTACCATATTCCTTTTATATGTCTTACACTATGTTCTTATAACTTCTAATTATCTGTTATATATTGGGATGCTTATATCTATTGTAGGATTCCACAATATTGTAACCTCACATCATAAGTTGTATTTGGCGAAGCAAGCTGCCACGTTCTACTTGACATGGCAAGATGACAAAGAGGGTAAGGAGGCCAACATCTTAATGTCCATTGGAGATAGGACAACCAAAACCACTTACAATTTCATTGCAATGATCAACCAGGCCTATCGATTGGAGGATGAGGGTATGACCTTGGATGAGATCACTCATGATCAACTCCAGGCGGCAGTTGAAATGGTGATGGTGATACGTATTGCCTATACAGGAAGAATGTTTCACAGATCTCTACTTCAACCAGGTTTCAAGTTACTGTTCGAACTGGTTCAAAGAATTTTCCTAAATCACAGTGGATCCTATGATAAAGTTACCCAGAGAAGTTCTGAATCCTCAAGGCAGTCGTTCTCAACCTAAAAGTCAACTGGAGCAGGATCCTGTTTCACCTGCTAACTAAGGAGGCCAAACTGGTTAAATACAAAAAGGGTAACAGGGGGCAAGGTGTCTCTGTTGAAGTACGGAGAAATTTAAGACGTTCCACCAAGATCAATTTCATGGTGGAGAAGTTCTTTAAACAACAAGTATGGGAGGATGCTATCGAATTCAACACTCGACTCTCTATACCCAAAGATCAGCACCAGATCGAGATGTCCATGGGACTTACCCCAGCACTATTCAACAAAGTCACTAATGAAGTGCACCACGCGACACTTCTGGAGATGGGGAGTTCCAATCCTGCCTGGATTTCATCTACCAAGGTTGTTGAAAAACAGAAAGAGAGGGCATTCAAAGAAAGAGTGATGCAGAAGGAGAAAGTAACCCGCAAGCCACCCACTAAGCGAGGGAGCTCTGTTGACACAGATACTTCCACATCTCAACAACCAAAGCAGATGAGGCATCGATTGCGCAAGGTTCAAGAGTCTCCACCACCAATCGAAGAACTTCCAGAAGAAATAGCAGATACTCCTCAGCCAGAACCAGAAATAACTCAAACAGAACGAGTTAGGGCAGAACAAGGTGAGGAGGCACAACAGGCTGGAGAGCCAATTTTTGTCGAACCCGAGTCTAGCTATCATCCATGCCAGGGAAGTGACCTCTCGCCGGCCAGAACAGCTACACCCTCACCTGCCAGAATGCAAAGAATAAGCGAGGAGGACGAAGAGGAGGTAGAATCTGCAGATGAAGAAGAGGAGAAGAAACGCCAAGCAGAGGGTGTTATTAATTTACTAGAAAGTGAAGCAGATCACTCTGTTTTACAAGATTTTCTTGGTATTCATCTTCTACAAGAGAGTCTGGGAGCAGCTAAGCGTGTCAAATTCTAGTTGCTGGTCAAAGACAGCAAGTACTACATCTTTGATGCCTTGCTCCACACCAGAACAATAGAAGAGCTGAAGAAGGAAGAAGCTACTTTACTTAGCTTACTACAAGCCAGCACTGTCAGCGAAGTGCGCACAAAATACCCACAACTTATCCTTCCGCTCATGAAGCATGAGGCAAATCTTCTGAAGATTGACCTGAAGCCATTTTTCCCAGATAAAATGGACTTCTTTACAAGTGTACCAGATGAAGAAACCAATCAAGATGTCCATATGGAGGAACCCGCACAGCCTCAGTTCACCAGTCAACTAGACCAACAAGATACACCAGCTCAACCACCAGTACAAGAAGCAGAAAAGCCAAAGACGAAGACAAAGAATATCCCTGTCATCCACCTTGATCCAGTCGAAGAGACTCCAGTGGGGCAGGACATTGATGGCGAACCCAGCAACGAATTGTATACTCCAGGGGTTACCTTGAAGCTGAAGAAGAACGTCCACTTCTATGAGATGGAGGAATTGTTGGAAAGGGAGACCAGGACTTTCAATAATTATCAGATTGAAAACCTGATCACTCTTCGGGTTGAAGATCATATGACCGATACCTGCAACATGCTCCAAGAAAAGGCCACCCAGATCATCAATGACTTCAATCAACATCAAAAAGATTATGTCAATGATATGGATCTCGACATAAGAAGAAAGCTCAGAACTCTCCAGAAGGAACTAGATAAAAAGATTGACAATGATCGCACTGCCACAGAAGGAGTTCATGAGAAGTTCACCCTCAGATTAGAAGCAGTGGAACAACAAGCTCAAAATACAAACACACTGGTAGCTGACCTTCTAGCCAAACAGAAGGAGACCATCGAAGCTGCAGTTACAAATAAAGCTGATCAGACTCTTGACACTATGAATAGCCGACTGGAGCAAAAACTGAATGCAACTGACCAGACTGTGAATTCGCTACTCGGTTTTAAAACTGATGCAGAAGAAAAGATGGAGACGATGAAGGAGGAAATGGACTCTCTTCGCACACTCATCAAGTCCTTGTTTGATGTTGTCGAAAAGAGGGAAATTTCCAAGGGAGGAAAGGGAGCAAGCAGAGGAAAGGGTTCTGTCACAGGACCAGAAGAAGTAGGAGCAGAAGCTGAGACACCATCTGTTGTCCCAGTTCAACCAGCGAGGGTGAAGCCCACTACACCTCCTAGGGCTGATCCCACCATTGAACTAGGACAGACTCAACAAACTCAACAACAATCTGCTACAACTGATGCCACTCGGGATAAAGGCAAGAAGCCTATAGATGAAGGGGATCAAATTGCAGAGCTGCTACTATTTGGAGTCAGCAGAGAACAAGCCTGTGACCCCATCTATAGAGCACAATTTTATAAAGAACAAGCAGAGAGAGAAAAGTTAGCTACTCAAGAAGCTAAGGAGAAATCCCATCAAACTACTTTCTCCTCTCTACCTTCATCAGAACGATCCCAACAACAGTCTTCCCAATCCACAACTCAGTCCAAGAAAAGGAAGAAGAAACCTTTCTCGACATGGAACTTGTCTTTGGAGAAGCAAACCCCAACAGACATATGGTTTCCAGGGAATGACCAGAACGATTGGGAGAAAGTCAAGCAAGGTTTTATTCTGAATAGGTACTTCCTGAAAGAACCTACTTATTATGAATCCACACCAGATGATGACTTCAACTGGTATCTGGAGAACTTCAGTGACAAGAATCTTATACAACGAATCAGAACGGCTGCCTCGGATGCAAATGTTATAATTAAAGCACCTGAAAAGGAATACATGGTATGCCCTATGATTTCAGGAAGTAACATCCCTGACAAAATGTACATTTTGAATTACATCAATCAACTGGCCAAGATTAAAGGATACAATATCGACAATCACGATCCAAATTATGCCAGGGTGAGAGATGGAATCTATGAGGGCATACAACTGATTTCTAATGCTCAACGAGAGAAGATGAAGAAAGGAGGAGCAGCCAGATGGTTCTCTTAATTAGTTTATCATTAATCATCTGCTACTTCTTTTTGATTGATTGTCTTTCTTGTTTTCCACTTGTACTCATCGATACATATTAATACATGTACATGTGGATTTTCTGAAGACAAAGTCTCATTGTCCAGAAACCTTTATTTTGCATTTGATTGTTATATGAACTAAACAACAATCTGCTAACTCTTCTGGTTATTTTAAACCATATCATATTTATGTTTCTATCTAGGGTTATATTGTGAAGTGTGGTTTCGACATCATCAAAAAGGGAGAAATTGTTGGGAACCCCACAATAATTAGTATTGATGATGTTCTCTCGAAAACACACTTAGCTTTAATCATGTTCTGTTAGACCTCGATCTATTCTATGTATACCATAACACTAAAATATAAAGTGTATCTGATAAGAGAACTGATCATTGTCCTATCTACGAAATGAGTTGACTTGTAAAGGAAATTCATCCTATAGAAGTCTTTTAGTTGTCTCTTAGTTAAAAGGACCAGATCAATAAGCAGATTGAAGCAAGCAGAAGATATTTCAGAATGGTCACTTTATCAACTCGTACCAGAACACTCAGAAAGAACCAACCATGCTTTGAAGTATACAGTCTGAAAAACCAGATCGACTGTGACCAGATCGATATCAATCTGGTATGACCAGATCGACATTTTGTGTTGAAACCTAATGATATCAGATTAACTGATGAGGAATCCCAAACTCATTGCCACATCACGCGAGCTATCAAAATGGAAGGAGAATCAACCTATTCATGAAGAAGGAAAGTAGTACCAGACAACAATCTGCTTTCCGTATTTATTGAAGATGCAGTCAAACTCTCCAAAGGCAAGAGGAGATAATTTAGGGATTCAATATCCTTGATTGGTAAATCATATTTACTTCGAACCAATCAAGCACAACAGTTAGAATTTTAAATTCTACACCTATAAAAGCTTGGAACAAAGACTGGAAGAGAACAAGAAAACCATCTACGATCAACAAGTTGTTACTCTTCCCGATCTTGTTCTAAGCCGTTCGTGATCGAAATCACACCTCGATTCAAGTCTGTCTTATCGAGAAAGAAGGAAGGAGATCTTTCCTAGCTAGTAATTTTCTAGTGGATTAATGTGAAGAGATCCAGTTACAGTAGTTCTCTGTAAGTAGTAAAGGGACACGACCCTTATTCGTGAATAAGTTTCAACCAGGTTGTGTTCGAAACTTGTGGCTCGTACTCAGCGAGTATAAACAAGAAGAGTATCCTAGTAGTGGATATCTAATCCAGTTTGGATTAGACCGTGGACGTAGAGGGTTTCCCGAACCACGTAAAAACAACTATGCTATTTACTTTCTGCATTCTATATTCCAGTTGTTTTATTCACTAACATACATTCTCATTCAAAACTGCATTCTTAATCAATCTGCTAAATACTTGGTTAAGTTTTTGTAAAGGTTTTCTTAACAAAGAGCACCAGCACCGCCTAAGTCCACCATTATTCCGCACACAACGCTCTGCTAGAGAATAAGATCACTCTTGATCTCTGCCTAGTGTTATTCACTCGAGAGATTCTTCCTGGACAGAACGAGATCGATCTGGTCTGTCACAAATAGCAATCTGATTTTTAGAAAGCTTAAATCTCTCCAAATATTAGTCAAGTAAACTGAAAAGTTTGTATTTGGTGTATTCCCCCCCCCCCCATACACCAAACCTTGTTCTTTCGGGACCAACAAGTGGCATCAGAGCGATGGTTCATAAGACCATTGTTTCTATTTTCACAAGGGTGAAACCTGCGTGGTCAACTTGAATAGATCTAAAAAACTCTTTTCATTCACCTGCATCCTATCTGTTATTATGGAATCATCTATTATCAGGGCATGTGAAGAATTCTCCATCCAAGGATATAGATAGTGGAGTTTCAGAATCAAGATGTGCCTCAAAGCTCATCACTGTCTGATGTGGAAAGTGATCGAAAAAGGTCCATTGGTCATTTATGAAGAGTCAACCCGTATCACGAAAACTGGAGTGGTCAAGGATAATGTTCCAAAAGACCCCAGAAAGTACACATCTGAAGAAAGAAGAGAAACAAATCTTGATGACTTTGCCAAATGAATCATCTCCAGTACGGTAAAAGGAGTTCATCTGACTAAGATCCAAGATCTTGACACAGCCAAAGAGATGTGGGAAGCTTTGAGAGAACTAAGTCTAGGTTCTGAAGCAATGATCGAGAACAAGTTGTCCCTAGCGTGCAACAAGTTCGATGAATTCAAGATGAAACCTGGAGAAACCATCGAGTAGATGAAGAACTGGTTTATAGAAGTGTTACTTGAAGTCTCTGCATTTAATAAAAACAAGTACACACAGAGAGAGAAGAATCTCAAAATTCTCAGAGCATTACCACCAAGCTGGGAGATTTATTTAGCAATGCAGCCACTACGTGCTGATTTCAACGATCTGTCTGTTGAAGCTCTATTTGATCATCTGGCTGTTCAGGAATATGACATCAGAAGGATACATGGATCGTATCACTCCTCAAGCAAGAAAAATGAAAATAATTCAAAGAAAGAGAAAGAGATCGCCTTCAAAGCGAAGTGCAAAACAGATGAACCAGCGCCAACTGCCGCACCAGAAGAAGTAGGCTATGATAAATTGCTCAAAGAATTTGTCATGATTGCCAAGAGGATGGACAAGATGGAAATCAAATCAAGAAAGTATCGAAGGTTCTACAAAGATAACAAAACCAGATACCAGAAGAACAAAGAAACAGAACGATCCGATGACAAAGCTGAAAATAAAAGTAATGGTAAAACTCTTAACTCTACTGACTATACTTGTTATGGATGTGGGAGAACAGGTCACTTCAAGACAGATTGTCCTGATTTGTCAAAGAGCCAAAGAGAAGAGCTACGAGCTAAAAGAGATCGAAAACTCAGAGCTCAACACAAGGCCATGATAGCAGAAGAAGATTCTAGTAGCTCAAGTCATCTCTCAGATAGTTCATCAAAAAATGATGAAGTATTCTATGCAGAAGAAACAGATGAAGATTGGGATGAATGCTACATGGGTCTAGACAATGGACTTGACCAGAATGATGTAAACTCTCATGATTCTTTGTCTTCAAATACACCTGTGTATGATTCAGGAAATGAAGATGAACCAGAAGTGTCATGGGATGAAATTAATGATATGTTTAAAAGCTACACCAGCATAAAGAAGTTATTCTCTGAAGTCATAAAGGAAAATGACAAGCTGAATGAAACTGTGAAGTTCTTGAGTGAAGCAAACACCAAGTTCTCTACACAAATAAATGGTCTTGGAGAACTGTAATACCCTCAAATTTTAATTAGTAATTAATTGCTAATTTGAGTATTAATGAGGCTTTGCATCCTTAAGAAATAAAAATAAGAAAATTTAAAATTAAAGTATTTAATTGTGATTAGTGAAGATAAGTAACCTAAGTGTTACTTAAGCATGATTTAAGAGTTGTTAGTATATTATGTAGAGATGATCATAAACAAATTTCTCAAATATTCTAGAATGTTGTATAAGAGATGAATAATCACTAATTAAATTAAATCAAAATAAAATTATTATTGTTTAGATAAATATCATCAAATTACTATTCAAGATAGACATAAAAACAAAAATCATCTTCTTCTTCCTCCCTCTAATTTTCGAAAACTATACCCCCTCCATACCATAAAATTTTTCTTCTCCCAAGCTCCATAAGTGTGGTTTCAAGCTCAATCAAGTATAAAAATTAGCAAATTAGAGGTAAATGATGCTCTTTCATTATACTTTTAGGTGTTTTATTTTGGTGAAGCATGATTTTAAAGCATGATGATGGAGAGTTTAAATTTGAAGTATTAGTTATTATTTCATGATTAAAGCATGTTTAAGGTGGAAAGCATGTAGGAAGAGGAAGAATATGTATAAATATGAGGACATAGATGAAGATATGGCTTAGGGTTTGAATTTAAATTAAGTTAATACTTGATATGCTATGCTTAAATTAAGTTGATATTCATGTAATTGAGCATGTTTAAACATAAGATTAGAAAGAAATTTGATGAAAAATCTAAGTATTTATTTTATGAAATTTTCGAAAATTTATGAAATAAATAGCTATGAGATTTTGATTTTATTTGTTTAAATTGATATCATATTTGAGCTTATGGGTATGATTAATGACTAGATTAATTTATTTAGAATTTTCCAAGCATTGGAAATGAATTTTAAAAATTTAGTTAGTTATGGAGTTTCTAAGTTTAAGTGCATGTTGATGCTATTTGAACTAAGTAATGATCTATTAGAGTTCATTGAGCTAATTAAGCATAGTTGAATTAAGAAATTAAAAATAGAGTCACTCTTATCTTAAGATTTTAAATCTTCATGGAGAAGGGCATGATTGAAATATATATATAGAGATTATATTTGTTTGGTTTGATGAAGTAGTTAAGATAAAGGATGAATATGGTGGCTAATGTGGATTTACAAGATTGTATTAGCCAAGTACATAAGAGTTAGAAATTGTTAGTTTAGTAGGTAAAGAAGTGAAGTAATGACATAGATAAGATAAGTAATGAATGAGATGTTAGAATAGAAGGATGCAATAGCCGAAGAAATTACAGTTATACAAATTTATAATTAAGAAAAATATAAGAAGAAGAATGAGATTATGAAATTATGATTTCATAGAAAATAGAAAGATTTCTTATCTTTAAATGTTTTAATTAATATAAGGTTCAGCTGAGAAAGAGATAGAAGAAAAGAAAGAAAGAGACGAAGCCTCGGGATAAATAGATCAATCTATCCAGGTGGGCTTTCTAACCAAAGAAATGCACGTGCTAAAGAATTATTTATGCTTTGAGATGTTTATTATGTTTATAGATGTTGACTTGCCTGTTTTTGAGCATGTTGCATGTACCTATCTACGACAGAATTACGATATCGGCCCTATGCCGGACGAGCTGCCGGTAAGGGTTTGTGTGCACATTAGACCATGAGCCGGTGAGCGTACTGGCCGGTCAGAGTGTTTGAGAGGGAGGCCTACCTCTCAACACTAGAAAGTAGATATGGTATCACAGATTTAAGATATATGTCTGCAGACACATTTGATGCATGTTCAGTTTTTATTGTTTCAGAAAGAGAAGATATAAGTTTTAAGAAGCATATTGTAATACCCCGTATTTTTTTTTCGAAATAAATGATATTCGAACACGAGTATTATTTATATATTGAACATTTTAGTTAATTAATGAAAGTTTAATCTAGTTGAAGAGGAGTTGGTTTAAAATAAATAAGTAATCATAGATTTCTTGATTATTATATTAAGAAGGGTTAATATTAAGGAGGTGTTACACTTTGGATTAATTATATAAGTGCAAGTATAGGTATATGTTACACAATTAGAGAACTATATTAATGAGATGGATAGAGTGCATAAAAAAAAAAAATGTGGTTTATGTATATATACATATTAAGCCTGCACGCCTAAGTATATATATATATATGCTTTGTTGTTGAGAAAAGATTCATATGAAGGATATAAGCCACAAGTATACATGTGCAAAAATATCAAAACAGGAAATGTAATCATGCGCATAAACCTATAAATAGATATATAGCATGCAATTTAGATATGGTTGGGAATGAAAGATAACACTTAAGTGGGAAATAAAGTAAATGCATGCATCTACATATTAAAGAAAGGAAAGATAGAATATAAAACACTTATATGGAATAGAACTATGCATACATATATATATGTTGATAAGTACAGTGCCTTTAGAAAGCAAACAAAAGGCTAAGCTACAACTTAAAAGCACTCTGCAGTGTCTCTAAAAATAGAAGAAAGAAGGAAGTTTATCCATAGTTGTAAGAAGAAATGATTATAATATAAAAAAATAGGAAGGAAATAAAGGAAAGTGATAAGGTAGTATGGCTGCAGGAAAAGAAAGAAAACTGAGTGTGAGGGAAGCTTGTAGTCTTCGGTTGAGTATAGGAAGAGGAGGTCTTCCATCCATATCTTCCTTCCATCACCTACAATAATAGAGTAAAGGCTATTAATAGATATTAAGCCTTAAGCATTAAGCAACAATATACACTACAAACACAACTATATAAAGAGGGTAAGGGGCTGCCCTATAACTGTCACGCCCGCTTCCTACTAATTCTAGTAAAGCCGGGAACATGAC
>JAPKLX010002531.1:0-12801 GCA_026898415.1 Leonotis leonurus
ATTAACTATTTAATTACTACAAGTGTTTGTTATTCTCAAACTATTTTCAAAAATTGGCCTCGTAAATTTAATCCAAGTACGAGAAATTTGAGAAATTTTAGAGCTTAAGAAAATTTATTTAGGATTAAAAGACGGGATATTACATTCTACCCCTCTAACTAAAAATTTCGTCCCGAAATTTGCATATCCTCGTCAAATAGCTCTGGGTACTTTTCTCTCATCTTATCTTCGAGTTCCCAAGTGGCTTCTTCTTGCCCATGGTGCCTCCATAATACTTTTACTAGATTTATTGACTTGGTTCGAAGCTGTTGAACCTTCTTGTCTAAAATAGCTTCGGGTTTCTCCTCATAGCTCAAGTCGGGGTTAAGAATCATCTCTTCTTGGTGAATAACGTGTTTTGGGTCAAACACGTATTCCCTGAGTTGAGATACGTGGAAAACGTTATGCACGTTCCCAAAACTCGGCGGTAACGCCAGTCGGTACGCTACCGACCCTATTCTTTCTAGAATCTCGTAGGGTCCTACGAAACGGGGTCTCAATTTTCCTTTAACACCGAATCTAATGATTCCTTTAGACGGAGATACTTTCAAGAAAACTTTATCTCCCACCTCAAATTGTAGTTCAGTTCTGCGGGTGTCGGCATAGGATTTCTGTCTGTCTTGAGCTTCCTTAATTCTTCCTCGGATTTGACGAACAATTTCGATCATTTCATTAACAGAATCAGGACCCACTATTGCTCGCTCGCCAACTTCATCCCAATAAAGCGGCGATCGGCACTTTCTTCCGTACAGGGCTTCGTACGGCGCCATTTCTATTGTTGCCTGGTAGCTATTGTTGTAGGCAAATTCTATCAAGGGTACTACTGCTTCCCAGCTCCCACCTCTGTCGAGAACCACAGTTCTTAACATATCTTCTAGGGTTTGGATCGTTCTTTCTGACTGTCCGTCAGTCTGTGGGTGGAAGGCAGTACTGAAGTTCAGCCTCGTGCCTAGTTCTTTTTGCAGGCTCATCCAAAATCTGGATGTAAACTTCGAGTCTCGATCTGAGGTGATCGATACTGGTACGCCGTGGAGACGTATAATCTCACGTACGTACAGTTGGGCTAACTTATCCGATCCATAGGTGATCATTATTGGTATGAAATGAGCACATTTCGTGAGTCTGTCCACAATCACCCAGATAGAGGTGTTTCCACGCTTGGACTTAGGCAATCCAGTCACAAAATCCATAGCGATGTGCTCCCACTTCCACTCCGGGATTTCTAATGGTTGTAGCTTCCCATAGGGTCGTTGGTGTAGTGCTTTGACTTGTTGACAAGCTAGGCATCTTTCTACGAAGGACGCTATGTCTCGTTTCATCCCGTCCCACCAGAATTTCTTCTTTAAGTCTTGGTACATCTTTGTGCTTCCAGGGTGGGCGGTGTAAGGAGTGTCATGTGCTTCACTCATAATCATTTCCTTAATTTCCGAACTTCGTGGAATACACAGCCTTCCTTCGAAGGTGATGGCGTTGTCGGCTTCCTCTCGATAGCTTGTAGTGTCGTTCTTCCTTACTTTGAGCCTTATCTTCTCTAAAGCCTCGTCCGTTCTTTGCGCCTCCAGAATCCTGCTCCGTAAGTCAGGCTCGACTACTAGAGTAGTAAGGATTCCTTCTACGGTCTCGGGAGGTGGTAAGACTTCTAAGTTCATCTTGCCGAACTCTTTTATGAGTTCCGCCTCTCGAGTGAGGAGATAAGCCAGTTTCGAAGATGTTTTACGACTCAAGGCGTCAGCTACTACGTTAGCCTTACCCGGATGGTAGTTAATACCGCAGTCGTAATCCTTTACTAGTTCCAGCCATCTCCTCTGTCGCATGTTGAGATCCTTCTGCTTGAAGAAATATTTGAGGCTTTTATGATCCGTGAAAATCTCGCACCGAACTCCGTAGAGGTGGTGCCTCCAGATTTTCAAGGCGTGTACGACGGCAGCTAACTCCAGATCGTGGGTAGGGTAATTGAGCTCGTGTGGTCTGAGCTGTCGGGATGCATAAGCTATCACCTTCCCGTCTTGCATCAGTACACACCCTAGCCCGATCTTGGACGCGTCGGTGTAGACTACGTACTCTTGTGGGGTTCTGGGACTGCGAGCACAGGAGCAGTGGTCAATTTCTCCTTTAGCAGTTGGAAGCTAGCCTCGCATTCTGGCGACCACTTGAATTTGATCCCTTTCTGGAGGAGTTGGGTCATCGGTCTAGCTATTTTGGAGAATCCTTCGATGAATCTCCGATAGTACCCTGCTAACCCTAAGAAACTTCTGATTTCATTAGGAGTTGTGGGTGCTTTCCATCCTTGTACTGCTTCCACCTTAGCAGGGTCTACCTTAATCCCTTCTGATGACACAATGTGTCCGAGAAAAGCTACTTCGTTGAGCCAGAACTCACATTTACTGAATTTAGCATAGAGTTTCTCGCTCCTAAGGGTTTCCAAGATGATTCTCAAATGATTCTCGTGTTCGTCTCCACTCTTAGAGTAGATCAGAACATCGTCTATAAATACCAGGACAAATTTATCAAGGTATGGGTGGAAGATGCGGTTCATCAGGTCCATGAATACGGCGGGTGCATTAGTCAATCCAAATGGCATCACTACAAACTCGTAGTGTCCATATCGGGTTCGGAATGCCGTTTTGGGAACATCTTCTGTTCGGATCCTTAACTGGTGGTATCCCGATCTCAGATCGATCTTTGAGAAGACGCTTGCTCCTTTCAGTTGGTCGAACAAGTCATCTATTCGCGGTAATGGGTACCGGTTCTTCAAGGTCATCTTATTCAGGCCTCGGTAATCTATACACATTCTTAGGGTGCCGTCCTTCTTCTTTACGAAGAGTACTGGAGCTCCCCAAGGGGATACACTGGGTCTGATAAAACCGAGATCTAAAAGTTCCTGGAGTTGGATCTTGAGCTCCTCCAACTCCTTCGGTGCCATCCTATAAGGTGCCTTAGAAATTGGTGCAGATCCGGGTTCTAGATCGATCGTAAATTCTAATTGTCGGTTTGGAGGTAGTCCCGGCAACTCTTCTGGAAACACGTCTGGGTATTCCCGTACGATGGTTACGTCCTCGATTTTTCGCTCTTCTTTGGCTCCTCCATTCAAAGAGACTAAGTACGCCGAGCAACCCTTCTTTACCAATTTCTCGGCTTGTAAGGCTGAGATAATCGACTTCCTTCGAGTCGCGGTGATCCCATGAAAACTCGTAGGTTCCTTCCCAGGGGGTCGGAAAGATATTTGCCTCTCATGGCAAAGGATCGTGGCATAGTTTTCAGCTAGCCAATCCATTCCTAGGATTATGTCCACGTCATTCATCGGTAGTATGCTAAGATTGTTCGCTAGCACTTTAATAGATCCTATGTTCAGGCTCAGATTTGAGCAAGCATGAGTGATAGTAGTGATTCCTCCTAGAGGTGAAGAAACATTCATGGATGCTCCTATAAGTTCCGAGTCCAACTCTAGGTTCTCTACGCATGACTTAGCAATGAAGGAATGAGAAGCTCCCGTATCAAATAAAATTATCACTGGGGTGTCTAGGAGTATTCCCATACCTGTCAGATTTTCCTGACTCCCTTCCGGCTGCTTCTGATTCATCGCATAAGCCCGGGCTCGCTGTGGCTTCCTCTGTGATGAGTACTGAGGGTACTGGGGTGGGGGTGGCGGCAACTGGTGTTGCTGCTGCTGAGCCTGAGGCTGAGCCTGCATGGCTCGAACATATTGCCTCTGGTTCGGCTGGTTAGGCCTGGAGCCTCCTCCTTGCTGCTTTGTGGGACAGTTCCTGGCTATATGTCCCTTCTGCCCACAGGCGAAGCAGCTATCGCTGCCAGCCCGGCACTCTCCTAGGTGCATTTTCCCGCATTTCATGCAAGTGGGATATTTCTGTGGGTGAACATTGGTCGGTGTTATAATGTTTGATCTTTCCGAGTGGTGGGATCGGTTTTGCCCTTCCCATGGCTTTTTCTGGGCTGTGCTGCCCCAGTTGTCTTCCCATTTTCGCTTCCCTTTGTAGTTCTGGGAAGGTGTTGGGGTGAATGCTGGCGGTGCCGTAGCTACTGCTCTCTCCACTGGCATAGCCGCCTCGATATCTAGGGCGCGACTAAGTGATTCCGGGTAGGATAAGCCCACGTGGCTTGCTAGCGCCATCCTGATCTCGTGCCTCAGTCCGGCACAGAATTTCTCAGCCATCTTTTCATCGGTATCCACCTGCTCTGGGGCATACCGAGACATGTCACAAAAGGTCCGGTCGTATTCCGTGACCGACATCCTCCCTTGCCTCAAGTTATAAAATTCCATTTCCTTCTTCTTCCTATAGCTCTTATCGTATATTCCCGTCTTAAATTCTTCCCAGGTCATATTCTCCCGCTGTTCAGGGGTCATTGTCTTCCTCCTGGCCTCCCACCAGAAGTCAGCTGAACCCGTCAATTGGAAGGAAACGCACGTCATGCGCTCCTGATCCGTGCAACGGAGGAAGTTGAAAATGCGCTCCAACGCGCGCACCCATACCTCCGCTTCGGCTGGGTCACCTAACCCATTGAAGGTGGGTGGATTTTGTCGGAGGAAGAGTTCCTCGATCCTCCTAGCAGGCGGTGGGAGGGGTGGGGTTACCTCCCGCTCCGCGGCCGGTCCTCTCTCCTCATTATTTGGATTAAGTCCCCTTCCTCGGCCTCTCGGGCGTCCTCTTGGCGGCATTCTGTTAACATAAGTGTTTCTCATCTTAGTGGGGAATTTTGTTGAGTATTATATTTAATAATATGGAGTCTTACTTAGCATCTGATATTTCGAAGCAATGGAATTTACGGAATTAGAAATAGGTATTGCATATAACAAAATGGGCCCTCAGGATCATCATAATTCATATTATATATTGCCTCAGCGAGGTCTAGCTCAATACAAAATTCTATCGTACTTTCTAAGTACATGGTATGATGCTCCTCTCTAGGATGCCATCACCATAGGTACTCAGCCTCGAAACACTAGCTACTGTGTTTTCGTGCTGTCCAAAATATCAGATATGCTATACTAGTATGGAACGGTCTATAGTAACTATCGTTTCCGACTACAAAATATTTATCATCAGTACGGTCTATACTTATGATCCGTTACTGATGAGTACAAAATATCGACCTAGCTACTCCTGGGTGACGCAGCTAAGGTACTCCTCCTCGTCCGGGGCCTCCTCATCCCAGTCAGGCTCCCAAGCCTCATCATCGGGGTCGATCTCGGGAGCTACCTCCTCCTCCGGGTCCTCCTCGGGGTCCTCCTCCTCAGGATCCTCCTCCTCCGAATCCTCCACGGGATCCTCCTCCTCAGGGTCCTCCTCCGGTGCCCCTGCTATCATCTCACCATATATCCTCAGAGGCTCCCTCACTCTCTCCAACAGTCTCTGGATCCTGGCGTCGAACTCGTCCCAATCGAGGGGTGCCTCCCTCTTCCGGGAGGGGCCCTCGTCAGCCGGGGTGAGAGTGAGGCCTGATCTCTCGGAGCTCCTAGAATGTGGAAGCTGACGGCGATCCTCCTCCGATGTCTCCAGAACTGGGGCCTAGCCCCTATCGTCACCATCCGCTAGTCGGGTCCTAACGAGCCAAAACGGCATCGTGCCCGAATCGTCGTCGGCAACTAGGGGTCGACTGGAAGATGGTAGTCGTCGTACTCCTGTAGTGGGGCGAGAGGGACCTGACTCAGCCTCGTGATGCCCTCGGTGCTCTGGCATCTGTGTCTGCGATGGAACGGAAGGTGTAAGGTGCTCCTCTGCAGCGCGGAAGGGCTCCATACCATCATCGCGGGGTGCCTGGAATTCCAGCACCGGCTCGCCATAGAGTAGACTGTAAGTCGGAGCTATGGGGATCACTCCTGCCGGAAGGTATGTCTGAATTAGGGGTGCCCAAAGCGGTGGCTCGCCCCCTGCTATGATCAAATCGCCGGGTCGAATGTATGGTCCCTCCGGTGGGCTATGATATGTCTCCCAAAAATGGAGGATCGTGGTAATAAATCCCCGTGTGTCAACCCCACGATCATAACTGTGTCCGATCGGCTGGATAAAATCACCCACTATCATTCGAGCCCATCCCTGCCACCTGGCAGGCAACAACGGAATCAATCGCATCACTCCATCCATCTCCGTCGCTCCGTGAAGCCTAGCGGCTTCCCACCTCCTCAAGTAATGACCCAGAAACTCCCCTAAGATATCCCGCGGGTCGGGTCCGTAGAACTGGTACGCACGTAAAGGATCGGGTCTATGCGTCATCCTCTTCCTAGCAGTCTGGAGAAATCTCGCCACTATAAAGAAATATACATGTAGTCAGTACTCGGAATATCACATTCTAAATAAACCTCATAAACCATCATGGTTTGCTTAAGTCAATTGTTCTATTGGTGTTTTGGTTGCTAGTGGAGGGAAATGCCCTTAGGGTAAAATCTCGTTTCGGAGTTAGGATTTGCTTCCTTTGAGTCTTATTGTTCTTGGATACTTAGATTCTCGTTAACCGATTTACGGTTTATTCTTAAGTTCGGAGTTGACGGTGGATCAATAATTATTGACTCTTACCGCTATTTGCTAAGTTGAAGAAGATATCGTTATGATTCTTCTTTGTTCATTCGATTCGTTGAGGTGTTTGCGAGAGTTCACTCTAGTTTGCGTTCCATCTTCTCGTTCAAAGGGTTTATGTTTGTCGTTAATTCCTTAGTCATAAGGAAAGATTCTTAAGTTCTAGAGATTCGAACTTAGAGCGAAAGATTTGATTCAAATCTCTCTATACTTGGAAGCTTTTATCGTAAGGCGTGTGCCACGTCTAGAGGGGCAGGATACGCCGGGGTGATAGGCTTTTGTCGACTCACTTGGTTAGTCTAGTGAAACGATACTAGACTCGAGGTTTGAAGAAAGACTCTTGGGTATAGAGCAAAAATGCTCTGATACCACTCTGTCACGCCCGCTTTCTACTAATTCTAGTAAAGCCGGGAACATGACCAATGAAAGGAATAAATGACAAGAGAAAGAAAATAAATATTCCTTTCATAACATAAAGTAAGGACTAATCCCGTAAATCGGGAAGTCAGAGTCATAAGCTCGTTACATTACATAACAGAATTTAGAGTTTAGTCTTGGATCTATTACATAAAAGTCTAGCAGCGGAATATGCAGGATCGCGTAATAAAATTCTACGTGTATGAAGACACGTAGAACCTCCAAGAGTCAGCTACTAAGGAGTTCGACAAAAAGCACGATCTAGCATCCACGTCTTCTTCATTCTTAACCTGCATGTTTAGAAATACATGCAGGGCTGAGTACAAATTGTACTCAGTAGACACGTGCCGAAATCACACACGTACATATATAACTGTCAAGCCATCCAAGTGAATCATAGGGATTTTGTCTCTAAAGCACCTATGTTCACAAAATCATTTCTTGAGAAAGTTCTAGTTTGACTGCAGTCCTAGTTCTTTGTATTTAACCATATCTAAAGTTTCTATGTGCCGGAGAAGTGGCCACTTCCCACAGACACTTGACCGGTCAACCTTTCGCTGACACACAGTCCATTGTGTACACTAGTTCGAGTGGAGACGCTAACCCACTGGAACCCGAATTCGATTTTCATATAACAGATAGGCATCATACATAAATCGAAAACATTTATGGCAAGACGGTGCTTTGAAAGATATCTCATTTCATTTTGAAAGCATGCACACATATATTTTTGTAGAGTGAGAAAAGCCTACTTGAATGGTCTCGATTGGTGTTTGCCTTGTTCTCGTGATGCGGATCCGACCTCTCGTCGAAACCTTTAATATGAATCTCGAGTGAGATATATTACTCGAGTATATCAAATAAATTCTAAGTTCAAGGAACTACTATCCTTGGTTATCTTGAGAGTTTATTCTCGGGTCTTTAAAACTCGATTATTATACGAGTCTAGGAGTTGTATTTCTAGAGGAGTCGTATAATGATTTCTAAGTCACTTTATAGTTCGGGAATTTACTATACCCAATAAATAGTTATTGGATATATAACCAAAGATATTTCTAATTTAATATCTCGATTCTTAATTCGAGGCAAATTAATTCTAATTAGCTAATTAATATTTAATTGCCACCACAAGCATAATTTATAATTTAATCATTTCTTATGATTAAATTCTAATTAATCAATTAAGTTCTAACTACTTAAATAAATCTCTAATTGAATATTTTGATTCTTAAGTCAAAATATCTACAAGTCTTTTATAGGTTAAAATAACCTAGCTAATATATATCTTAAGTATGATTCATAATTAAATCAATTATTAAGATAATTAATTATCTAAATTAATTACAATGTACTTATCTAAGTTAATTAACATTCTACTTCTTGGGCTTGGTCTAAATAAATAAAAAACTTCTATCTAATAAAATTATTAATAGTCCATTTAAATAATTCATTTAGCCCATAACATAAATTGGTTTAACCCATTTGAATAATTAAATGGCCCAATCTTTAAATAAATTAGTCCATGTGTTAGTTGCTTAGGTCCATCCCAATTATTTAAATTGAGCCTAGTAATTAATTATTTTAGCCCATCATTAACTTAATTAAACTTGGCCCAACGGTCCCATTTACATTGGGCCCATAAAGGAATTTATTTCGGCCCATATTAATCTTCAATTCAGCCTATACATAGAGTCAATTGTCTGGCCCAACTAAAATAATTCCGGCCCAATCAATTAATTAAATCTTTAGCCCAAATGATTTATTATGAAGCCCAATCAACTTTCTTAATTTGGGCCCGTTAGAATTTACTTCCCAGCCCAATCAGATTTAATTTATCTCGGCCCATGGATCCGGTCCATACCCGGTCCAATACCCGGGTCCAATTCTAGAGTATTCTCTTCCAAACCAAAACCCTATTCTTTCTATTCTTCTCCCACTTCTGCCACTCACTTCTCTCCCTCCCTCGACGCTAACTCACTGCCCGATCTTCACTACCGCTCCCTCTCTCTCGCCGGCACTCTCTCTCGCCGTGCTCTCTCTTCCTTATTCATCCCTCCTCCGCCGCTGCCTCGCCGCCTAGCTGCTTTCCCCGCTGCCGCGCTCCTTCTCGGACATGCAGCAATGCTGCTGTTCATGTTTCACCCCCAGGTAGCTCTTCTCCCTCTCTTTTTTTCTTTCTTTCGTTGTCTCTCTCCTCGCTGTCTCTCTCTTCGCTGTCTCTCCCCTCGCTCACCGACGCGTCCTCTCCACAGCGCACCACCAACATCACCGCGCACCACTACGCTGCCTTCACGTTGCACCACCACCATCACCGCGCACCACTGCGCTGCCTTCCCGTTGCACCACCACAGCGCAGCTGCTCGGCGCCAACGGCTATCATCGGCGTTCCTCTCTCTTCCCCGGTGATTAGTTTCTCTTCTTCGCCAGTGCAGTCTGCTGCTGTGCTCTCCTCCTCCGTTCTTCGCGTCGCCCCGGTGGCTCCCCGGGTTCGCGAAACCATCAGCAGAGCAGCCTCCGCGTCGCACTCCCGCTGCATGCAGCAGCGCCGCGCTCTTCCCCCGGTAAGCTCTCCTTTTCTCATTTTATTCTCTCCTCCTATATTTTCTGAATTTACTGAGCTTTACGAATGTTTAAATTTTTACAGATTGGTTTCGGTTGGTTCTAGGTAATTTGAGGTCGTCTGGAATCTGTTCGGGGCTGTTCGGAGTTCGTCCGAGGTGGTTCAAGGTTGTTCGGTGTGGCTCGGGGTGGTTTCGAGGCCGTCCGGAGCTGTTCGGAGTGTTTCGGGGTCTGCCGGAGCCGTTCGGGGCTTGCTCGAGGCCCTCCGAAGCTGTTCGGAGTGTTTCGGGGTCTGCCGGAGCCGTTCGGGGCCTGCTCGAGGCCCTCCGAAGCTGTTCGGGGCTGCTCGAAGCCGTTCGGGGCCTGCTCGAGGCCCTCCGAAGCTGTTCGGGGCTGCTCGAAGCCGTTCGGGGCCTGCTCGAGGCCATCCGAAGCCGTTCGAGGTACGTCCGAGGCTGCTTGGAGCTGCTCGAAACTGGTTGAGTGGTATGTGAAGCTCTGTCCTGCCGGACAACAGCTAGTCGTCGTCTCGAGCTCTTTCTGTTCCCTCGGGAATCCATACTTCCCCAGATAAGTCTCTTTTGTTTGAGTTGCATATGTTCTATTAATTGGGTGTTGTATGTAGTTTACAAGTAGTCTTAGTTTCGCATAAAGCATTGAACTAAATCCTAGTAGTATGTTTTTCTTAAGTCCATGCCATGCTTATCACAGTTCGAGTTCGCAGCACCTAAGTTCAGAGCTTAAGCATTCTAAGTTCAAAATCAGTTCTTAAGTTAAAAGTCTAAGCATGCTAAGTTCAATCTAAAATCTGTTTTGCACGTGAATATATATTCCTAAATTTAGCTTTAAGAGGCATGATCATAAGATGCTAGAGCTTTAAGTCCTTACCTCAAAGCTGTCTCTAACTCTCTTCTCCCGATTCTTCTTGTTCCAATTTTGGCAGCGTTTTAGTGTGAATGATATTTGGGTGTGGTTTAAGTTACAATCCTTCCCCTTTATATAGAAGATTAAATCCCTATTCTGTACAAATCCTTATGCACTTGCTTAATCTATTGGATTTGCAGGTCATGGTGATTGGTTGAAGCTTGAGCGTCACTGGTGGCTAGGATCAGTAGGGAGCAGTTGCACGCTAGTTTATGATTTATGGAGAATCTGAACAGTTGCACGCTTGTTCTGATTTATGGATTACGGTTCATTTGCTTATTCATCTACTGTAATTACACGCAAATGCTTTATGTATGTCTATATATATATTACATCTTAGTTGAAGTTTATGTATTACATTCTAAATATATATTACATCTACTGGAGACATTCTACTGTATTACACATGTCTATTATGTATATCACACTATATATTACGTATATCTATATATATATAGTACATCTTAATGATTTATTTTCCTTTATGTATAACCGTATTACACTAATAATTACTAATCATATTTCTCATTTTAACAAATAAGTATTTGTACTAGTTATAATACTAATAATGGCACTAATCACATTAGGCATTAATCACCCTCAATGAACATCCTCGTAAATGTAATCAGATTAAGTGATGACATTAACTATTTAATTACTACAAGTGTTTGTTATTCTCAAACTATTTTAAAAAATTGGTCTCGTAAATTTAATCCAAGTACGAGAAATTTGAGAAATTTTAGAGCTTAAGAAAATTTATTTAGGATTAAAAGACGGGATATTACAAAGCTTGAGAGCGATAGAGAGTTTGAGCGTATGAGAGCTTGGTAACAGGTGTATGAAGCGTTTGAAGCAGCGGGGTATTTATAGGACATTGTCAAGAATATATCCGTTGTGAGAGAGAGCTTCGTCCATAGCATTTAAAATTCTTCCCATTGGAGTCGCCGTCCTTTTTATCATTTTTGGTGTCTGCAAAAAGATTTGCTTCACCTACTGAGATCTTTTCCAGAAGTGGTAAAGCCTATAGTTGTAGCGTGTGACTCAGTAGCAAGCTTGACTTCAGTTGATAAGTTCAGTGCAGGACTTCAGTGAGCGAACTTTCCTTGCTTCAACTGTCTTCAACTTCAAAATTTCAGGCCATATCTTCAGTGGCATGGTCCTTCAGTTTTGGCATGTAAACTGAGTTCTTAGAGAACTTCAGTACTGGTATTGATCTTCAGTCTTGAGTCCTTCAGGTTGTGAGTACCTGTAAAGTGAACTTCTTAACAAGTGAGTTCTAAAATAAGACTAAGAACCAAATTTCAGTTTAGGTCTTAATACATCTTTCAGGGGAAGTTTTGGAATCTGAATTAAAACTCTTATAAATATTTTCCAACATCTATTGCAATTAAAAATATTTATATTTTCTTAAATTAATCTTAATAATTAATTTTAAATAGAAAAATGAGATAAATGAGAACTAAGAAATTTTAAAGGTGAGAAATTATTTGTGGTATGACTAATTGGTCTCAATTTATAATGGATTGGGGTTTCAGTGTTTGTGTTGTGAGTATGTTGTGTAGTGGTCATGATTCTCTTAGTGGCTAATAGACATTGAAGAGTATTGATCAAAATCTGAGTTGTGGGTATTAATAGTAATTTTAAAATAATTCATAATTCATAACGTTAGATCGAATGTTGAGTTGTGGGCTTTAATTGTGATTTTTAAATAATTAATAATTTGTTAATTTTGAACTAAATTAAAGGTGTTACCATAGTGAAATTGATTAGTTAATTATCTGATTTAGTTATCAAAAATAAAAAATCAAATCGTCAATACTATTTTTTATTGATAAATATTATTTATAATAATTAATAAATAATTTTAAATTTTGTAAATTAGTAAATAACCGTAAAATTAATTTGATTTTGTATACTTAATTAACTTTCTAATATAAATTTATAAGGTCATATATTCATCTATGAAATTTAATTAGAAAACATCCTTTTGTATTTTTAAATGTCATTGTTTAGCCTTTTTTTGTTCGTCTAAACTTGTATTTTTCGCATCTTTATTCGTGTCATTTTCCCTCTTTGCATGATGTTTTGACTCGATTTATGTTTCATTTTATGTTTCAGGATCACTAGCCTAAACGAGTGTTGAAGTTGGAAAAGAAACGAGAAAAGATCGAGAAATGACGAAAGAGTGAAGTCTAGTGCGGAGAGTACCAGTTAGCGGTCGCGTAGCCTTAAGCGGCCACCGACTAGGTACTGATGCCCCAGGTCGCACCACGGTCGAGCCAGGCTGTTGGGAACCTTTTTGATGATTGTGGAAATCATTATTTATATGTTT
>JAPKLX010002999.1:0-11702 GCA_026898415.1 Leonotis leonurus
TTACTTACAATAGGTAAATACATGTATATATATATAATTACAGCTTCAAGCTTTCTTGTTTCAAATCTGAAACTATCGTGCATTGGAATATAATAAGGAAAGACAAGTCATACATCTAGAAGTATTAAGGAAAGAGTTAGTAAAAGAAATCAAATCTGCAGATCAGATTTGTTTCTTAAGAATTTATGGGAGAAGGCCACCTGTAGTGTACTACAATTAAGCTATACTTTCTCTTACATCATACTAATGGAAGAGAAGGAAAAGTAGAAACAGTAAAGGCAAAGGGAGTCAGGAGCAGCATGGCTGCAGGACGAGCTGCACTTCCTCTACACTCCACAATCTGTCCCTGCACCATATAAGATAGCATTACATTAATATATGCCCCAGAAGTCAATGAATTCAGGAACTCTTTAACACAACACTTGAGTTATAGCTGTGAGATAGACAAAACTAGAGAGATGTAGATGACCTATAGGATTTATACAACCAACAGTCTCCCTACATGTACACTTAGAAGCTCTTAATAGAAACCCTTCTTTATGTTCAGAGAACTCAGTTTCACTTTCGCTAAGGCCAATTCAGAGTAATTCTTATTTCTTTCCCTCCCCAAGGAGTCACCCCAGCTCAAGTATAAGGAGTTTCCCAAGTCATCCTAATCCCAAGGTTCCTAAGGTGTCACTAAGGTAAATGAAAAGTGTTAAGCATTCAGATTTTACAGTTGTGGCATTAGCTTAAATCAGTTTGTTATTTTTCCAGAAGACAGCTTTGAGCTCTCTTAGCCGAATCCTAGAGTAAGAGTAAGCTCTCTTACTTATTTATAACCGTTTGAATGAAATAGAGGTTTATTGCAGAGTCTGCAATCTGTTAAAACACGGGTAAAACCAAGATTTCAAACATAGGTGCTCTGATTTCAGAACATAGATATAGCTGCATATATATGTGTGTGAGTGTATACTATTAATACTCTAGTCTAATTCCTTAGTGCTAGTTCAAGATCTTCTGTTTTTGTTTAAATAAGAAAACTTGTTACTGGAACCACCAAGAATAAGGAAAAGAAAACAGAACATAATGAACAAAGAGGTAAAAAGAATTAGAAGCTTTTAACTATTAGGTTCAAATTCTTACAAGCCTAGAACTTAGAAAGACTAAGAAATTATTTAGATTTTACTTGGTAAAAAAAAAAAGGGCAACAAGCAGATTCAGAACACACATAACACCCCACATAAAAATATTCAAAACCTTCTGAGTGTATTAGTTAATAGTTAATAGACTGAAGAAATTTAAGATGCTAATGAGATAGAAGTTTTGAACATAGAAATCCTACCAAAACCTTACAGACTTAAGATATTTCTCACTTCTGTTTTGAGAATTTAGAAAGAAAAAAAAAACACACAAGACAAACCAAAAGAACAAAATACCTCCAGAAACCATCAACAACGAACCCAGAGCACAGTTCAGTTAGATAAAAACATAGATATTCACATGGTCTTATATTTCAGAACTTTAGGACCTATAAACTATGCTTTCAGAATTTGCTGAGTATTAACACATATATGTATTCAAATTTCAGAACGTACTAGTTGCCTCAGGTAAAATTTTAAACTTTTAAGTATCCAGTTCAGTGACATAAACACATCAAGATACTTCATAAGATTTAATTAAAGAAGGAATTAAAACATGTCAAAGCTAAAATTTGACAACAAGAACCATGCTCCATAAATAAAAGAAAGTCAGATTCATCAAGCCAACCACATAGCATCTACTTTCCAGAACATAGACACAGCTTGAAAATATAAGACCAGAATCCATAACCTCACCTACAGCTACATATCCAGATTTTAGAACTTAAACATATACCCAAACACTGTCGGATTTTATAACATACATGTTTTGAAATTAGAACATACACAGAACATAAACGTATCTTGGAAAACAAGTTCAGATTCAGAATACAATTATATATATATTATCAATCCAAAACAATTCCTGCACCATTTACAGACTTTAGAACATAGAGCTATAATTAAATACTCAGATTCAGAACAAGACAAACACCAAAATATCTCCCTCAGTCAGAATAAGAACAAATCAGATAATATTACCTACTAAATCAAACCCTTGGAGCTTCAGAACCCTGGCAAAATCCTTCTCCACCTAAACCTCAAAGTTCTCGGCCAAGACAGAAAAAAAAGGGGAGAAATCAGATTTTGTCTTCTACCAAAGAACACATACTAAAACAAAAACCCAACTTCACTTAGAATATTAAAGAACACATTTTTAGGAAGAAAATTGGAGCATGCAGAATGTTAAACCCCCAAATAAAAGCATTTCACTCTGAATTTATAAAGAATGACAACCGGAAGGTCTACCTAGAAGATGGCGGCGACCGGTGAGCTGCTGCCGGCGAACGCTCCCATCGTGGAGATCAGAAAGAGAAGAACTCCACTAAGCAATCCCCAGGCCCCAAACCCACGCCCTCCAGTCCCTCCATCCATACCAAGATCAAAACCAATTCCCTCTAAGAAGCAAGAAATAATAATCAGCACCCCAGGGAACAAATTGAGTCTGAAATTATAATTAGATCTCAGTCTCTATTCCCAATTTTAGCAAAGAACTTAAAATGTTGCAGTGAATTGCAGCAATAAATTGCAAATAGGGGTGATTTAGGGATGTGTAGTTCAGAATTAAAATTTGAAGCAAGAAAAGATAGGAAGAAGAAGGATTTTACCTTAGATGATGATGTGATCCGGTGAGCTCCTCAACCGGGAGTAGCCGCGAGTCGAGAGAAGCGGCATCTATAGAAGGAGAGAAACAGGGAGATCGACAGAGAGGGAAGCAGAGCAACAGCGAGAGATAGAGGCGAGGGAGAGGAAGGGTGAAGAGGTGTTGTATTTTAGTCTAGGATTAGGATAGTTTGAATGATAAACGAATGGGCCGGGAATAGAAATCAATTGGGCCGAGAAGAAACAGAATTTAATGGGCTAGAATGAACTAATTAATGGGCTGGGTCTTGGTTTAATCGGATGGGCCAGAAATATTAAACAAACGGGCCAACCATTAAAATCTAATGGGCTGAATTACAAGATGTTGATTGGGCTCGTTTTTAAGTAATTATTGGGCCTATTGAGTATATAGAATGGGCCTAAATTGGGTATTAGGAATGGATTAGTTATCCCTTAATAATGGTTTAATAAAATTAATCTTTGAATTAAAGTTAGAAATAAAAGGGATTGGATATAAATAGTTAGGTTTAATCCAATAATTTAGATCTATTAAGTTATGAAATTAGTAGTAATATTTTAATGGTTATAGAAATCTTTAAGTACTCGAATATTAGTCGAGTGAAAAGATTAGAATAATTAATGGAATAATAGAATTATTATTTCATTTTTAGATGAAATAAATTATATACTCACGATGAGTATCTTTATCGTATTTGCGATTAAGGTTTAGGAAAAGGGAAAGCTCTAGACATCAAAGACTCAAGATCTTACTAGATGAGGAAGCAGTTCAGGTAGGCTTTCTTTTACAAATAAAATCGCATGCGTTGTACCAAAGTATGATTTTCGTTGTAGAATGCTTTAGAATTTGAAATGTTATGAAGTATTGAATTGTCGAAAATATTTATATTTTGGTATGATGCGTATCTGTTGAACAATTAATCGATTTCGGGCCTTTAAAGATTTATATCTTTTAAGGCTAGTGTACACCAGAACTGTGAGTCATCTTAGCGGGTTGGCCGGTTCAGTGTTCGCGGAAAGTGGCCACTTTCCCGACACACAGAATTACAGATATGTTTGATTACTCCAGAACTTAGACTAGCCAGTCGACTTTTGAGATCTACAAGAATTTTAGTGAACATAGGTTCTTTAGTGACAAAATTCCTATGTTGCACTGTGTACGACAATGGCAAATATATTGTACAAATGTGATTTCGGCATGTGTTTACTGAGTACTTTCGTACTCAGCCCTGCATATATTTATAAATGTGCAGGTTAAGTCGTGATGACGAAGTGGAAAGCTCAGCGGTGGTTTTTGTCAAACTCTTAATGTTTTACTCTCGGTGATTTATATGTCGTCATACATGTAAATCTAGATATTGATCCAGTTTCCGCTGCCAGACTTCTATGCAAACTCAAGAACTTATTAGCTATCTCTTTTGGCTTCAAGCTATGATTTCTTTTTATGTACTTGGGGTTTCGTGATACCAAACTCTATCGAAATCTTCATCTTTTGTAGTACGTTTCATGGTTCATCCAAGTATCAACGCTTACGTTTCTTTTCATTATCTGTATTTTATTTCTGAGTCACGTTTTTCTCGATTTTACTTAGAGAAGTGAAATGGGGACGTGACACTTTGAAAATTCATGAAAAATAGAGTAAAATGATTTTATGTGTTTTGTCTTCGGATTATAAAACTTTACGATGTTATGGTCACTTTAAAGTTTGATTCGATACAATTGGAATTATTTCCAATTTATTATGATTTTTCAAAGTCAACTGCTCATTTAGCTTGAACATGTGTTGAGCATGTTGTGAATTTATCGGATTTTTCTGTCAAGTGTGCAAAAAATTGAAAATAAGCTTAGTGATTACATGGTTATAATTATTGTTGCGTTTTGTTTCATTTGTATGAGCTATTAATGTAGCCCACAAGGGGTCGAAAAGATGTTGATTTACCCACAAGGGGTCGGGTCCACAAGGGACTGAGGATAGTCTTATTTAATCAGCTAAGCTAAAGAGATTCATTACGTTATAGTGTATTAAAGTTCATGATATTCAAAGATGTTTTGATATTAGACAAGCATGAGTGACGAGAAATGATCAAACATGAAGTTATGTGTTTAATCAAAGTCAAAACATGGTTCGATTAGAAATCATCGAACGACCCTCCTAGAATCTAAATCCGAAACTCGAGCAATAGCCGAGTTCAAAGATTTGAGAATAATTCTCAAATAATAAAGGATAATAATTCCTTACACTTAGAGAATATAATTAGATGCACTCGAAAATGTTATCTCACTCGAGGTTTATTTAAAAGGGTACAACGAAAGGTCAGGACCACAGTTCGAGAACGAAGCAGTCGTCAGTCAAGACGATCCAAGTAGGCTTTCTTATACTAAAAGAAAATATGCGTGTTTATCCACATTTATGTTATTTCTTTTCAAATAGCTTTTGAATTGAAATTGGTATTTCAAGTATTGTCTTGCTATAAATGTTTTATGTTTTGTATGATACATATCTGCTATGATTATGAAATCGAATTCGGGTTCCAGTGGGTAAGCATCCCCACTCGAACTAGTGTACACAAGGACCGTGAGTCATCTAGCGGGTTGGCCGGTCAAGGTGTCCGTGGAAGGTGGCCACCTTCCCGGCACACAGAAATTACAGATATGCTTGATTACTAAAGAACTTAGACTGATCAGTCAAACTCAGAATTTTCAATAAAAGAAATGCTTTTGTGAACATAGGTACTTTAGTGACAAAAAATCCATATGTATCACTTAGAATGACTTGACAATTATATATGTATGAATGTGATTTCGGGCATGTGTCTACTGAGTACTTTTGTACTCAGCCCTACATGTATTTCTAAATGTGCAGGTTGAGCTGTGATGAAAAAGGGGAAGTGCTAAGCGAAGATTTTGTAGAACTCATCTAGTAGTAACTCTTGGGGGTTTGCATGTCTTCATACATGTAAACTTAGAAATTGATCCAAATTCCGCTGCAGACACTCAGATTAAGTATTCAGATATTTCTCTTCGTGCAAGTCTCATTCTTTTCCTCTATTTTTATGTTCCTTTCCCCAGTCACGATTTTTCCGACTTTGGTTACCTTAGCGGAGGGCGGGCGTGACAAATCATCTAGAACCCGGACTGGGTTCCTGGGCGGGGTCGTGGGCCGAGAATTAAATCCGTATGGGCCGGGTTGTGGGCTCAGTCTAATAACCTACTTGGACTTAAGTTTAAGTTAGGATAGTTAATTGAATGGGCCGAAGTTAAGGATTTAACTGGGCCAACTAAGCTAATCCACTGGGCTTATGATTATTAAGATCTGGACTACAACAAAATAAAACCATTTAGGTTTGAGTAAATTAATTAATGGGCTCATTGAATTAATTAAGTGGGCTAATGGCATTTTAATAAGTCAAGACTTATCTCAAGGGGGCTAAGTCCAAGAATGGAATTTTAAAGCTAAATTAGAAGGTTTAAATTAGTAATTAGAAATTAATTTACCAAATTAGACTTTAATTGATTTATCTGAAATTAATCATAAGAAATGATTAAATGATAAATCATGCTTATAGTGTGACAATTGAAATTTAATTAGCCTAGTTAGAAATCATTTATCTCGATTACAAGATCAAGATATTAATTTAGAAATGTCCTTAAATTTATTTCACCCAATAATTTGTTAATTGGGTTAGTAAATTTCCAAAGCATAGCGTGAGCTCGAAAACCTCAAACGACACCTCTTGAAATACAACTCCTAGACTCGAACAATAGTCGAGTTAAAAGACCGAGAATAATTCTCAAAATAGCTAGGGATAATAATTCCTTACACACTTAGAAGTATTTGATATACTTGAGCAGTGTATCTCACCCGAGATTTATTTACAGGTTTCGACGAAAGGTCAGATCCGCACTCCGAGAACGAGACCATCGTCAGTCAAGACTACTCAAGTAGGCTTTTCTCACTCTATAAAAATATGTGTGCATGTATTCAAAATGAAACGAGATATTTTCAAAGCACTGTCTTGCCATAAATATTTTGATTTATGTATGATGTCTATCTGTTTTATTTACAATCGAATTCGGGTCCCAGTAGATTAGATATACTACTCGGACTAGTGTACATGGGACCGTGAGTCATCAAGATGTTGACCGGTCGAGTGTCTGTGGGAAGTGGCCACTTCCCCGGCACAAAGAAGCTTCAGATATGGTTGATTACAAAGAACTAGGATTGCGCAGTTGAACTTAGAATTTTCTCAAATAAATGCTTTTGTGAACATAGGTGCTTTAGAGACAAAAATCCCTATGTATCACTCAGAATAGCTTGACAGTTATATATGTACGTGTGCGATTTCGGCACGTGTCTACTGAGTACAATTTGTATTCGGCCTTGCATGTATTTCTAAACGTGCAGGTTAAGAACGAAGAAGATACGGGTGCTACGTTCCGCTTTTTGTCGGTCTCCTAGTAGCTGATTCTTGGGGGTTCTACATGTCTTCATACATGTAGGATTTTGTCTATGCGATCCTACATTTCCGCTGCTAGACCATTATGTAATAAGACCGAGATTTAAACTCTTTAATTTAGTTATGTGATGTAACGAGCTTATGACTCTGACTTCACGAATTTACGGGATGAATCCTTGATTTATGTTATGAGAGGAATATTCATTGTCTTACTCTCGTCGTTTATTCCTTTCATTAGTCACGCTCCCGACTTTACTAGACTTAGTAGAAAGCGGACGTGACAAATTAATAAATTTTCAATCATAACAAACGAGCTTACAAATTTGAAATAAATAAACTATGTATTTCAGTTATCAATACATATCATAAAGAAATGACATATTCACTCATGGGATAATAAGACCAAAACTAATTAATTAGGATCAAATCCACTGTGTATTTCAGTTATCAATACATATCATTTTTTATTTATTCAAATAATCAATTTTTAAAATATATAAAATATTGCAATTATCTAATTGGATTGTAGATAATTTTTAACTATTTAATTCATACATAATCAAATATACGACCACTACATAAATTATAAATCTTACAAGTTCAAACTTAATTTTACTTAATGAAGTGCTATAAACTAAAAAAATAATTTATTCAATAATAAAATTTAATGATCAAAAATGCGAAAAAATATATATCAGAAAAATGCAGAATACAAGACTAATATGTTCAACTAGCCATGCTATTGATACCCCATTTACATTAACAAAAAAAAGTTCGACACATCCACAAATTTGGACTACAAATAAAAAGATGTAACTTTATCTTACATAATAGTTCACATTCAATCAAGAGTTTATTTCCGTGCTAGTTAAAAATCACTTGTGCAATGTGCACCCATAACTGCACATTAGTACTTTATGAACAAATAATATTGTTTATTAAATACCCCTAAAATTTCACTTATAAATACCCCATAATTATTAATACAAACACACCATTTCAAATAACTCCTCTATTCTCCTCAAATACACTAATTTGAGAAGCGATTTTTGGGGCTTATGTTTTGAAAAATGGCTTCCAACCAAAACACATCAATTGCACTATTTCTTGCCCTAAACCTCTTTTTTCACTCTTTCATGTGCGTTTGATACTTGCTCGGTCAAAACTCTATGCCAACATTAAAGCCAACTTCAAGTCTCAGTAAGGGCAATTGCCCTATAAATACCCTAAAACATTGTTTATGCACTAATTTGCTCGGGGGATTGATCGGTGTCATCATCGGTATTCCTCCAAAAGAGCCATACTGCAGCCTCATCCAAGGTTTAGCTGATTTGGAGGCCGCCGTCTGCCTTTGTACTGCGATCAAAGCCAACCTTCTTAGGATCAACCTTGATGTGCTTCTTTCCCTTGTCTTGCTTGTGAATGTTTGCTCCAAGAAAGTTCCAGAGGGTTTCAAGTTTGCGCCTAATTTGGATCATGGTCTCTTGTATATGAAATCTCATGGTATGAGATTTCATATACATTTCTTATTTTATGTGTGTGTTAATTCTGGTGATGGAGTCATTAATCCATTAGAAACCCAAGTACTCGTGTGAGAAATTAAATAATAATCTATATTTTCTATATATATCTTAACATTGTTTACGAAATGCTATTTTTAGTAACATTGTTTTTATATCTTTTCAACTTTCCAGTTATAATAATCATAATTAAAATAATACAGTGTAATTATATATATTACTCCCTCCATCCCGCTAAATGTGGCCAAATTTCTTTTTTGGGATGTCCCACTAAAAGTGGCCACTTTCCCAAAAAGGAAATAATTTTACCTTTAAAATATTTCTCTTATACTTTTTTAAAATACAAACTTTACTTTTTTAATCTCCGTGTCGGATCCTTTGTGGCCGCATTTAGCCGGACGGAGGGAGTATAATATTAATTAATAAATTTTCAATCATAACAAACATAAAAAGCTTATTTGAATGTTAGAACGTTACGAAAATTATAAATATGTTGCAAACATTTAATGTATTTCCTATTCTTATTAGTATTTTACGTATATAAACTACAATTCTGCAAGCAAAATAACTCATCCATTTTATTTAGTTATCTGCATCATTTTTGTATTCCATTAAAGCTATAATAGGTTTATTAGAATAGTGATCGACTTTCCCATAGTTGTTGGTCAATTGAAATAGTAAATTTCAACTAAGATATGAATATGGTAGTACTAGCATTTGTTCAAAGCGCGCTTCATTAAGAGATTGTAGTGCAATCAACATATTCGCTTTAACTTTGAGATTATAGTAAACTCCTATATAATGGACAGTCGAAGTTCCTATATTTATTATTAATGTGTCAGTTCCTAATGTTCTAAAAACTCCTCATAACGGACTCGAAGTTCCTATATTTTAGTTGACTTTGAGATATTTTCAAAATATTAACACAAATAGTCACATTAAGGTAAATATAATCATTTTTGCTAATGATATTATTAGATATTACTTTAATATATATCTTTGTTGATAGTTTTCGATAACATATGAACAAGTAATTAATAATTTTATGTGGAAATAAAATAAATAAACCAAATTATTTAGTAGTAATGATAAAAACAGAACCATATATATAGTCGAATGGAGGTATGTAAGCTACTTATAAAACAATCCGATTAAGTAATATGTCAGTTTAAGAAAAACTTATCTGGTGTGATATTATTTATTTAATTAAGGTTGTAAAAATATAGAAAGTAATAAGATTATCAACATCCTTAATCTATATATTATTAATACCATTGTAATGACCCATTCCAAAATTCAAAAAATCTATTGAGTTATCTAATAAATATGTTATCATATCCATAGAAATTTCAAAATTCGTTGTTGAGTTTTAATTGCGATAAATATTTCTCAAGATTGATGAAATTTATGACATGCACGAATTGAACTTTGATATATATGTCCAACTGAAATTGAGATTTATTATTATTATTTTTGGTCTTAATTATAAAATCAGAAAACATAGTGTGATTAAATGGTATCTAACTTAATGTTTTGAACATTCTCCAAATAAATTTAAGAGCACAATTATAAAATGCAAATCTAATTGTACAATGAAAGCATAACTGAACCATGTGAATCGAATTATACATTTTGGCTCCAAACGCAAATCTTATTACATCTCTTGCTAATAATACATGTCATATTACAAAACAAAAATATCCTATGATATGAAGAAATATTAGAAGTTAGAATCCAAATTTGGACATCAACGTGTACTGACCATCACCATACCGTCCCTACCAACTCCATTCTCTTTTCACCTCTAATCTTATTTCCACTGACATCACCCTTTAATTTATCTAAAATACAACCCTTTATTACCCCACCAACTCCACTTTTATTTGGCATATCCCTCCAAAGAAAGAAGAAGCAAAGAATGTGCAGAGTAGGGAAGAAAAGAAGACAACAACAACAATCACGCAATTCATTTCCTGTTGATATTTTTCAAGCCAAAGAGATAATGAACATATCATTGTGAAAATCTATTTTGACATTTCAATCTTCATTTTTGTTTAAAAACTTGTATTCAAATATCATTATGCTTTATGCTCTATAAGATTTTGAACCATAAACTTGCTTCACAATATAGAATTAAGCTTCACCATTTAGAAATAAATTTCTACTTTGAAAACTATAATCGAAATTTAAAAACTAGTATAACCTAAGCTATTACATCATAATTCATCTAACATCATGTTGGGAACCCCGTGTAATAGTTTTGATGATGTTTATCGAAACACACACATAGAATTTGCTTAAGTGCTTACCAGTACAGAACGTAACATGTTCTGTATATGAGAGTTGATCTGATCTGTAAAAATGTTAAGATCTGTATTAAGATCTTTCGATAAGAGATCAACTTTGTCACAGCCGATCCCGAAGGACGGCGTAAACCAGGGTGTGACTCGGGGTTGGAAATAAGAAGCGGGAAAGAAAGGAAAAAAAAATAGAATAGAGACATAACACACGAAATGAATAACCTAGTTAACGAACAAAGAAACCTCCTAACATTAACACAAGGTCTTGAAGGATATAGAAACGTTCAAGTGAGTTACAAACTCATAGTGTACTCCATGAAGAATAATAGAAGTATCTCTGATCAAACAAAACCTCAAAGTGTTGCAGCGGAAAACAATAGCTGAGACAAATATATGAAGATATCTATCTCTGGGCCAGAACAACGAACATCACAGTTAACAGCAACTCTCGCTCAACACTTCGCTATCACATCAGCACACAACCTGCACATTTAGAAATACATGCAGGGCTGAGTACCAAAAAGCACTCAGTGGTTTAAGCCTATAAAAACATTAAAAATGTAGTCATGCATTATCATCATAGTGAATCATAGAAGACTTGTAAATACTTCCATATTCACAAAACATTTTCATTAGCATTACTCGCGGAACACACCGCTCTTTCCTTCGCGGAACACACCGCTC
>JAPKLX010002212.1:0-14622 GCA_026898415.1 Leonotis leonurus
ATGTCCATGATGGGTGAGATGAATTTCTTTTTAGGTCTGCAGGTAAAACAATTACCAGATGGTATCTTTGTTAATCAAGCAAAGTACATCAACGATCTGCTAGTCAAGTTTGGAATGAAAGACAGCAGAGCAGTGAAAATTCCTATGCAATCAAATGGAAAGATAGATCCAGACCCAGAAGGAAAACCAGCTAACATCACACAATATAGAGGGATCATTGGATCACTATTATATCTCACAGCAAGTCGTCCAGATATCACATATGCAGTTGGAGTATGCGCTAGATACCAAGCCAACCCTAAAGAATCACATATGGAAGCTGCCAAAAGGATACTTAGATATCTTAAAGGAACTGCTAACATTGGTCTCTGGTATCCACAAGATGATAACTTTGAGCTTACAGGCTATTCTGATTCAGATTATGCAGGATGCAAACTGGACAGAAAGTCTACCTCTGGAACGTGTCAATTCCTTGGAAACAAGCTGATATCTTGGTTTTCAAAGAAACAGACATCTGTTGCTACATCAACCACAGAAGCAGAATATATGGCTGCTGGAAGCTGTTGTGCACAGATTTTCTGGTTGAAACAGCAACTAAGAGATTATGAGATTGATGTAAAGGAGATACCGATATTATGTGACAGCTCAAGTGCTATAGCTATAACACAGAATCCAGTACTCCACACAAGATGCAAACATGTCGACGTAAGACATCATTTTATCAGAGATCATGTAGGGAGAAAGCACATCAAGATTGAGAAGATTCATACAGACATCCAACGTGCTGATATCTTAACTAAAGCGTTACCAGAAGAAAGATTTAAGATGCTGTGTGGAAAACTTGGACTACTCAGTCTAGATGAAGAATACCAGAAAGCTACCAGATAGCCAAGACCAGAAGGCTACCAGATAGCAAATACCAGAAAGCTACCAGAAAGCTAACACCAGAAGGCTACCAGATAGTCACCAGAATATTAACTACAAGAGTGACCGAAAGCTCAGTTGAAATAAAATACACGTGCCATAATTTTCTCTATAAATTGACGAAAAAGCCATGTGAAAATTATTTCTTAAAAGCTAAGTCAAGGGGGAACTTTTAAGGAAATTGAAGCGTCAAGATAAAAGACGTCACTTTCCTAGGTTACAGGACTGTAAAAGATATTTTTTTATCCCAGATTTACCAAATCTTTTATTTTCGTCATGATTAGCACAACTTTGGGAACTGGGATCGAGGTAATCCCTGCAAGAGACAGGAAAAGGAAAGTTGCCAAAAGTAAGAGATACGAACACGCTCGCATTTAGACCCTAGGATCTAGAGCGTCCATCTCACGCAAAGAAAGGCGGCAAAACAATTCATAGAAGCGGGAAAATCTAAAAAGGGAGAAGATTTTTTTCAACTCTTCGAATTACTTACAGTTGTAATTTTGCTTAATTATTTTTGCTATATTTATGCGATATCTTCTCTAAACTGCTCACCTTCACTTTCATCGCACTGAGCACTTCTCAAAATTTCTAAGCACTTAAGAATTTCCCAAAACTTCTGCAAATCGCTTCTCAAAACATCTTTGCGTTTAACTATGGCACCCCAAACTTCACTTTTTCTTCAACACGTGGCTGACGTTCAGAGGTTTCTCTCACCTGAACCGTATGCAGTTCTTGACACTCATGGATTTCGAAAACTCGAAGAAATCTTTGCAATGGTTAAACGCTGCAAAGGTTTTAAATTTACTGTCTTTTTCTATACCTGCTTTTGATAGAAACCTTCTCTGCTTCGGAACAGTTGAATAAGCCTTATCTTGCTAATTGATTGATTCATTCTACTTTGTTCTTGATAGTGCTCAGACTCACTGATATATATGCGTTTGCCTTGATTCGTGTATAAATAGGTTTCTGCAATATTGTAACCTCTCATCCAAATATGTTCTTGGCAAAGCAAGTTGCCACCTTCTATCTGACATGGCAGAATGACAAACATGGCTTTGAAGCCAATGTACTGATGCCAATTGGTGACAGAACAAGCAAGACCCCATACAATGTGATTGAAATGATTAATCAAACGTATAGAGTAAAGGACGAAGGTCTAGCTTTGGAAGATATCACGATGGCACAATTGCAGGAGGCTGTTGAGATCATGTTGGTGATACCCATCTCTTATACTGGACGGATGTTCCAAAGATCCCTACTCCAACCAGGATTCAAGCTACTCTTAGAAGTGGTTCAGAGGATCTTTCTCAACCACAGTGGCACTTATGATCAAGTCACACCTGAGAAATTCAGAATTCTCACAGCGGTTGTTCTCAACCTTCGAGTCAACTGGAGCAGAATCCTCTTTGAGCTGATGGCTAAAGAAGCAAAGCTGGTGACTTACTCAAAGGATAGCAAGGGCAGAGGAACTTCCGTGGAAGTTCGAAGAAACCTTCGCCATTCCACCAAGATAAGTCTGATGATTGAGCGATTCTTCACCCAGAAGGTCTGGGAAGATGCAGTAGAATTCAACACTGGTCTTTCTATTCCCAAGGACCAGCACCAGCTGGAGATGTCTTTGGGACTCGCACCTCAATTTTTCAACAAGATCCCTTTCTGAATAGATACTTTCTGAAGGAGCCAACATACTCAGAATCAACTCCAGATGAAGACTTCACTCGATACCTGGAAAACTTCAGTGACTAGAGCCTAATACAGAGGATCAGAACTGCTGCATCTGATGCCAAAATCCAGCTCAAGGCTCCAGAAAAGGAATACATGGTATGCCCAACAATTCCAGGCAGCAACATTCCAGACAAGACCTACATTTTGAATTACATCAATCAACTGGCCAAAATCAAAGGATATAAGATCGACAACCATGATCCAAACTACGCCAGGGTGAGAGATGGAATTTACGAGAGCATTCAGCTGGTTTCTAATGCACAAAGAGAGAAGATGAAGAAAGACGGAGCAGCCAGATGGTTCTCTTAGATAGACCTTATTCTTTATTTTCTGTTTTGCTCTCTCCCTGTTCCTTCAGCTGTTTTCTTGTACCCTTCAATATATATATCAATGGATGTGGATTCTTCTAAAGACAAAGACTTATTGTCCAGAATCTTTCATTTCTATTCTTAATTGTTATACAAACTCATATAACAATCTGCTAACCTCACAAGAACATGCTATATGTTACTTTGATTATCATGTTAAGTGTGGTATCGACATCATCAAAAAGGGGGAAATTGTTGAGAACCCCACAAATTATTTTAAGTTTTGATGATATTCCCTCTAAAACACACTTAGGATTGTTCATGTTTTGTATTACTTTTATCTGGTTTATATGTGACAGGAACCATAACATTCAGAAGAATCAGAAAGTTGAAGCATTTCAACCCCGACAGAAAGTTGAAGCACAACAACTCAACCAGAAAGTTGAAGCAAACCAACTCAACCAGAAAGTGGAAAGCACAACAACTCAACCAGAAAGTTGAAGCAAACCAACTCAACCAGAAAGTGGAAGGCACAGCAACTCAACCAGAAAGTTGAAACAAATCAAATCAGACAGAAAGTTGAACCAAGAAACTCTTAACCAGAAAGCTCAACCAGATCTATGCTCAAATGCTGAAATCAGATAAAATGTCTATGAATCCCAAAAGTCTAACTAAGCCCTTCGTACCACAAAAGGAAGAGAATCAATCAAGACCAGAAAAAGGAAGCTATCTGTCAAACGATTTGCTTAGCATACTTGGAAGATTCTGTCAACCTCATTAGAAGGCAAGAGGATATAATCTAGGGATTCACTTTCCTTGATTGGTAAAATCACATTTACTCCAAACCAATCAAACTCAACGGTTAGAATATTCAAAATTCTACACCTATAAAAGCTCGGAACAAAGACTGGCAGTATGTGCGAATAAGATCATTTATCATTTCATGCTACTCTGCCCAGAAATCATCTCAACTAATCGAAGCATTTACTGAGAGAAGATTTCAACCAGTTCGTGTTCCGAAGCGCTAGTAATCACACCTCAATTCAAGTCTGTCTTATCGAGAGAGAAATAAGGAGATCTTTGCTAGCTAGTAGCTTTCTAGTGGATTAACGTGAAGAGATCCTGTTTACAGTAGTTTTTCTGTAAGTTGTAAAGGGATCGTGCATAAGTTTCAACCAGGTTGTGTTTGAAACTTATGGCTCGTTCTAAGCGAGTATAAATAAGAAGAGTATCCTAGTAGTGGATAACTAATCCAGTTTGGATTAGACCGTGGACGTAGGGGGTTTCCCGAACCACGTAAAATAACTGCGCTATTTACTTTTTGCATTTATTTTCAAGCTGTTTTATTCACTATCAATCATACTCATTCAAACTGCACTTTTAATCAATCTCCTAAATATTCGGTTAAGTTTTTCAAAGGTTTTCTAAACAAAGAGCACCGACTAAGTCCACCATTATTCCGCACACAATACACTGTTGGAGAATAAGATTACTCTTACTCTCTGCTTTGTGTTACTCACTTGAGAGATTCTGCTTGGACAGAACAAGATCGATTAGATAATCGATCTGGTTTGACACTTTGAGCAATCTGTAATACAGAAAGCTTAAATCTCGCTTATTAAATTAGTCAAGTAAACTGAAAAGTTTGTATTTGGTGTATTCCCCCCCATAAACCAGACCTTTCTCTTTCGGGACCAACAGAACCACTGTTCTCAACATGTCTTCTAGAGTCTGAATGGTTCTCTCCGATTTTCCATCAGTCTAAGGGTGGAATGCGGTACTAAAGTTCAACCTTGTGCCTAACTCCTTCTGGAGACTCATCCAGAATCTGGATGTAAACTTTTAGTCTCGATCTGAGGTAATTGACACTGGTACGCCGTGTAACCGTATGATCTCACGAACATACAACTGAGCTAACTTATCTGATCCATAAGTTATCATTACAGGCACAAAGTGAGCACATTTTGTGAGACGATCTACGATTACCCAAATAGCAGTGTTTTCTCTTCTAGATTTGGGTAATCCGGTCACAAAATCCATAGCAATATGCTCCCATTTCCATTCCGGAATCTCCAATGGTTGCAATTTGCCATAAGGTTGTTGATGTAGGGCCTTCACTTGTTGGCAAGCTAAACATCTCTCTACGAATGATGCGATATCTTTCTTCAAACCATCCCACCAGAATTTCTTCTTCATATCCTGGTACATCTTCGTACTTCCTGGGTGGGCGGTATACGGGGTATCATGTGCTTCGCTCATGATTTCCTATTTGAGTTCTTCACTATGTGGGACGCATAGTCTTCCCTCAAAGATGATAGCATTATCAGCTTCTTCGCGATAACCTGTAGCATCATCCTTCCTCACTTTCAAAGGTATCTTCTCAAATTTTTCACCATTCCTTTGAGCAGTTAAGATCCTACTTCTCAAGTCAGGTTCTACTACCAAAGTGGCAAGAATTTCTTCCACTGTCTCAGGTGGTGGTAAAATTTCCAAGTTCATCTTCTCAAACTCCTTTATGAGTTCTCTCTCTTGGGTTAGAAGAAATGCAAGCTTTGAGGAAGCTTTACGACTTAAGGCATCAGCTACTACGTTAACTTTTCCCGGGTAATAATTTATACCACAATCGTAATCCTTCACTAATTCGAGCCACCTTCTCTGTCTCATATTAAGGTCTTTCTGCTCGAAAAAGTACTTGAGACACTTGTGATCTGTGAAAATTTCACACCGAACTCCGTAGAGGTGGTGTCTCAAAATTTTCAGAGCATGCATAACGGCAGCTAACTCCAGATCGTGAGTTGGGTAATTCAGTTCGTGTGGTCTTAGTTGTCGTGATGCATATGCTATGACTTTTCCTTCTTGCATCAAGACACAACCTAATCCATTCTTAGATGCATCCGTGTAGACTACATACTCTTTGTTGGGTTCTAGAACTGCCAGTATCGGGGTGGTAGTCAACTTCTCTTTCAAAAGCTGAAAACTGGATTCACATTCTGTAGACCACTTGAACTTGATTCCCTTTCGTAGTTGTTGTGTCATCGGTCGTGCTATCTTGGAGAATCCTTCAATGAATCTCCTATAGTATCCAGCTAATCCTAAGAAACTTCTGATTTCATTAGGAGTCGTTGGTGACTTCCATTCTCGTACAGCTTCTACCTTGATGGGCTCTACCTTGATTCCTTCTGATGACACAATGTGTCCAAGAAAAATTACTTCACTAAGCCAAAATTCACACTTGCTAAATTTAGCATAGAACTTCTCGTTTCTGAGGGTTTCTAAGGTGATTTTTAGATGCTTCTCATGTTCTTCTTCACTCTTCGAGTAGATAAGAACATCATCTATAAAGACCAAGACAAACTTGTCGAGGTATGGGTGGAACACACGATTCACCAGGTCCATGAATACTGTGGGTGCATTGGTTAATCCGAAAGGCATCACTATGAACTCATAGTGACCATACCGGGTTCGCAAAGCAGTTTTAGGAACATCTTCCTGTCGGATTTTCAGTTGGTGGTATCCTGATCTCAAATCTATCTTTGAGAAGACACATGCTCCCTTAAGTTGATCAAACAAGTCGTCAATCCTGGGTAAGGGATATCGGTTCTTAAGTGTCAACTTGTTCAAACCTCTGTACTCTATGCACATCCTCAATGTTCCATCTTTCTTCTTGACGAAAAGCACAGGTGCTCCCCAAGTTGATACACTGGGTCTGATGAAACCTAAGTCCAACAGTTCTTGGAGTTGTATCTTGAGTTCTTCTAACTCTTTAGGGGCCATCCTATAAGGTGCTTTGGATATTGGAGCTGATCCTGGTTCCAGGTCAATTGTGAACTCTAATTGCCTATCTGGTGGCAATCCTGGTAGTTCATCTGGAAATACATCTGGGTATTCCCATACAATGGCTACCTCTTCCAGCTTCCTTTACTTCTTCCTTCAAGTAAACCAAGTATGCTGAACATCCTTTCCTTACTAGCTTCGTAGCTTGCAGTGCTGAGATAACTGCCTTCTTCCGGTTCATTGTAATCCCGTGGAAGCTTGTGGGTTCCTTTCCTAGGGTTTTGAAAGATATTTGTCTCTCGTTGCAAAGGATCGTGGCATAGTTTTCGGCTAGCCAATCCATTCCTAAGATTATGTCCACATCGTTCATTGAGATTACACTAAGGTTGTTTGCTAAAACCCTAAGTGATCCTAAATCCAAGCTTAGGTTAGAGCAAGAATGTGTGAGAGTTGTAGTTCCTCCCAAGGGTGAAGAAACTCTCATAGTTGTCTCTACTGGTTCTAGTTCCAGTCTTAAGTTCTCTACACATGCTTTAGCAATGAAAGAATGGGACGCTCCAGTATCAAACAAAATAATTACTAGTGTGTTGAGGAGGGTGCCCATACCTATCAGGTTTTCCTGATTTCCTTCAGGCTGTTTGTAATACCCCGCTAATTTCTAAATTATAATTTTAAGTGTTCTAACTATTAAGGGTTCTAGGTATGATGAAATAAGAATTTTAGGAAAAACCTAGTGCCTAGGTTTACCCAAAAAGGAGTTCGTATGCAACCGCTACTAATTTTTAAAGTTTAAGGACGTCTTTAAAAAAAATAATTTTTCCATGCATGACCGAAACTATATCAATATTATAGTCATTGTGTAGAGTATAAAAAAAGGGAGATGTTGACGTTAGGTTTGCCTGAAAAGGAAGTCGTGTGTAGAAGTTACGACGTTGTAAGGTTAAAGCATTAATAATAATATAATAATAATATAATATAATATAATATGATAAAAATAATTAAAAAAATCTAAATTTTTTTTATAAATAGCAGGGGGGAGTCGAGACTTTTTCCCCCCCCCCCCCAACTTCTTCTTCTTCCTTTTCTCCCTCCGCCGCCATTGTCAAGCTCTCAAAGCTCTCGAAGCTTCGTTCCAAGGTCAAGTCGAGTCAAAGAGGTATGCTGAGGCAAGGTAATGGTAGCTCGGGAACTCAATGAAGGTGGCTTAGCCGCCGTTGGGTGACCGTAGCGACCTCGCCGTCGCCGTAATTTTATCATAACTTCACCTCTCGTTTTCTTCTTCGTTTCACGTCCTTTTTCGAAATGGTTTTTTCCTATGCATAGCTCTCATTACATAGAACTCGAGTACCGAAGGGAGTTTGGGACGATGATGGCCGGAAATGGCCCGAAGGGACCACGACCGACCACCACCGCCTTCAATAACGGTGTCACCGATGGACTCTGAAAGCTCCAATTCGGTGGTCGTCCGTTCTTCGGATGGCTAGGGTCCCTTAAAGTTTTGTGTTCACGGACATGCATTCTACATATCGGCATGATCATAAAGTATTTTCGTCTATGTAAAAATTTTGCATGCATTATATATATATATATATAATACTATTTTCATGTTATTCTAAAGGGAAAATATTCATGGTCCATCATTTTTCAATAAAATTTATAGTGCGTGTAGAGAAAAAAATATAGGATCTTCTGATAGAGGTTTCATTAATTTTCATCGGTCCAATTTTCATAGATCTGAAAAAGACTACGAATCTTCTCGATTAAGCTTCGAGGTAAAGTTGCATATTTTAAAAATGTTTATACATATTCCTATAGGGAATAATGTCTGGAGTATTTTTGCCTTCTTGGCCAAAAATGATTAAGCTGCCAAATTAATTTATTACGTGATAAAAAGAATAATATTGAGCCTAAAAATTTAGTACTACTTATCTATAGTTCCTTTTTGGAAATTAAAGCCAAAATATATTTCCTATGACTAACAGGTACCTAGCACTGAAATTTGAGCTCATAAGGATTTACGGTTTTCCCGTAATCGAGGAATATCGTCGGTGAAAGGTTGGGGATATATACGTATTTTGAGTTATTAAGCTCTTTTCTCTAAATGAAAAATGCATGGATCTCTGTTAAAATATTTTTACAAAGGTATGGACTGTTTAATGCTCTTATCGACCGCCGAGGGTTCTTATTCGGCCAAACACGTCGATTTAAGGACTGTGATCACTTAGTCTCTACTGCGGTGGGTTGATCACCATCGGGTTTTGACTCATGCTATGTTAGGGTGTACGGTTCGCCGAGCCCTATGTGAATGAATGTTTATGATCCGTCGGTGGTAAAAGGCCCGGGACATAACCTATATAAGAGTAACGTCATGCCGGGTCATGTTTAATTTATGCACAAATGTTTCGCTTACTTAGAAGTTATTTTTGTTTTAAAACCTTCTAAGGTAAGTATACTGAACAGAGACTATATTTTTCATTTTATGAAAAACCCAACTGAGTGCACTAGTACTCACCCCACGTTTTACAAAAATTTTCACAGGCTAAAGAAGCAGCATGATGTGTGTGGCTGAGGAATGGTGTTATTGGGATGACGATTGCTTCATCACGAGAACGGTTTACCGTTCTATACATAAGAATTTTCGCTGCCATGCTCACGTATGTTATAATATATATGAAATAATTATCATTCACGTATATGTGTGTGATAATATATATGTTTAAAGTCTAAGATTATTTTCTCATTCCACGAAGGCCTCATCGGCCATTATTAATAAAAGTTCATGTTGTCATATTATCAGTCCATTACATGCATACACGTGCATAGGAGAGCTTAGAAGTAGTCGGCCCCTCTTGGACGCTCAACTCCTCAGCCCCTTATGTAGTGTTCGAGCGAATGCCGACCACACTTGGTGAGCTGGGTGAGTCACTCCTTTTGGCGAGCTAGGCTCACTAACCTCCGCCTTTGATCGACGGTTCTTATTGGACGATTCGGCCTCTCGAGGATTCTAGATTACCGTTCCTACGAGATGAGCTGTATTATCTCCAACCTCATCTTTCATATTGGATGATTCGGCCGCTTGGGATTCAGGATTACCGTTCCCATGTATTGAGCTGTATTATCTCTAATTCATTTCATCTTGGATGATTCGGCTGCTTGGGATTCAGGATTACCGTTCCCATGTATCGAGCTGTATTATCTCCAATTCATTTCATATTGGATGATTCGGCCTCTTGGGATTCTGGATTACCGCTCCCATGACTCGAGCTGTATTATCTCCATATTGCATATGATTCATTTTAGATTCATTATTATAGACATTGTCTTTGCATTGGTTAGCTGTTTGGGTTGTAAAATGGCATAGTCAAAGTTATAGAGGAGATGCTGTCCGATTTTCAAGGACAACTCTCAATTATATAATGCACACGAACACAATGCCCCCTTTCTTCCCTGCTTCTTTTATCCCCGCCCAGTCATGCCCTTGGCGCGTGCGCTGTCCCTCGGGATTTGGGGCGTGACATTGTTTCTGTTTCATTGCATAAGCCCTGGCCTGTCGTGGCTGTTTCTGATGCTGGCTTTGTTGGTACTGAGGTGGTAGTGGTGGGGGTGGTGGTAACTACCAAGGTTGTTGATGTCTTTGAGGTTGAGCCTGAATTGCTTGGACATGTTGATTCGGAGCTGTCTGGCTAGACCTTCCGCCTGTTCCCTATTGTCTAGTTGGACAATAGTTCGCAAAGTGACCCTTCTGGCCACACACAAAGCACCCTTCTTTGCATGCTTTGCATATTCCACCATGCATCTTCTTGCACTTGGGACAAGTAGGAAACTTTTGTGGGTAGTTCCCTTTCTGGACAGTCGGGTTCTGCTTCCCAAAGTTTTGGGAACGTGCTTGTCCTTCCCATGGTTTCTTCGCAGTGGAGTCGTTCCGGTTATCCTCCCATTTACGCTTTCCCTTAAAGCCTTGAGATTGTGTTTGGGCAGACATCGGTGTTGCAGTAGGTGTGTGTTTTTCTCCTGGCATAGCAGCCTCAATGTCAAGAGCTCGGTTGAGTGATTCAGTGTAAGACAGTCCACCATGGCTTGCCAATGTCATCCTTCGATCGTGCCTCAGACCGGTACAAAATTTTTCCGCCATTTTCTCATCCGTGTCTACTTGTTCTGGCGCATATCGTGCCATATCACAGAACACTCGATCGTATTCTGTCACAGTCATCCTTCCTTGCTTTAGATTGTAAAATTCCATCTCCTTCTTCTTACGATAGCTTTTAGGGATATATTTGTCATATATTCCTGTCTTGAAGTCTTCCTAGGTCAAGGTTGTTAGTTGTTCAGGGTTCATAGTCTTTCTACGTGCTTCCCACCAGAAATCTGCTGATCCCATCAGTTGAAATGAGACGCAAGTCATGCACTCTTGATCTGTACAACGTAGAAAGTTAAAGATACGTTCTAGGGCTCGCACCCAAACTTCTGCTTCAGCTGGATCTCCCATTCCGTTGAAGACAGGTGGGTTCTGTCTTAAAAATAGTTCATCGATTCTACGTTCAGGCGGTGGGAGGGGTGGGGTTCGTTCTCGATTCTCTTCATATCCTTCTTCAACAATTCTTGGACCTCTTCCTCTACCACTGCCCCTTGGGCATCCAGCTCTTCTCGGTGGCATTCTGTTAAGTTAAAATTTTATTTTATTAAGGTATTTTCTATACTTTACAATTACAAGTTAGAATATAGAGAAAATCTTCAATTTCTAATATATTATCATAACAATATATATACATATCTACTATTGTAACGGTTCTATATACTGCAAAGACCGCTAAGGTCGTCATATATATACATCATCTGAAACATGCCTCCACGAGGACTTCAATACAATCATATCCAAAACAAAATGTACTATTCAAGTACATGCCATGATGCTCATCACCCTACGTGGCATCACAAAAAGTACTTAGTCATAGTACACGTACTATATGTGAATCCGTGCTAACAAAAGAGAATCTAAAGCATTACGGAACGGTCCTCATAGGATCAACGTTTCCGTCTAGTACTAGCAAAATAATAAAATCAGAACGGTCTATATATATGATCCGTTTCTGATGAGTACATCACCTATCAAAAGACAGCACAAGATCACCCCACTATGGGTGAGCTGTCGAGTCGGTACGGTCTCGGTCAGAATGACATCCCTGCTCCTCATCCGGATCCTCCTCTGGATCCTCTACAACATCCTGCTCATCTCCCTCCTCTCTATCTCCGGCTCTCCTCAATGGCCTCCGCAGCTCAACTATCCTACGCCTCAGGTCAGCATAGAAAGTCCTAGCATCTAGAGACAATCCCCTCTTCCGGGAATCCATGCTAGTGGCTGTCGATAGAGGCTCGACTCGTGTGCAGTCGTCCTCTGAGTCAGAAGTAGCTAGGGCCTTGCCCTTACCGCCTACCATCGGCGTCTCACGCGTAGCTCTCAGTAGTTGCCCCAAAGATGAGGTGGACATAGGGTATGAAGTCTGTGCTCTCCGACATGGAGACGGTGGTCGGATCTCTCTGGCCGGTCGAGACGGTCCCGCCTCAATGTCATGTCGTCCGTGAATCTCAGGTAAATGTGGTGGATATAGAAAGCTCTGCATCGGAGCCAGTGGAATCACACCAGTATGGAGAAATGTAGGGAGCAGTGGAGCCCACATAGTCGGCACATCACCAACAGGTACTAGATCTCCAGGACGGATGTAAGGTCCCATGGGTGCGCTGCCGAAGGCATCATAGTAGAAGTGGAGAGTGGCAACAAATCTTGGAAAGTCTCCCTCCCGATCATAGCTCCTGCCGACGGGGCCAATAAAGTCCCCAGATATCATCCTCGCCCATCCCTGCCAGTCAGTCGGTAGTAGCTAGATCAACATCATGATCCCGTCCATGCCAGTAGCACCATGAGGCATTGCTGCCTCCCACATCCTCTGGAAGTGCGACAGGAACTCGCCAAGGTCGTCCCCTATGCACGGGGCATAGGTCTGGTATGCCCTCAGTATGGTGGCTGGGCTGGCTCGTGGAGATATCCTCTTACGTGCAGTACGCATTGTCCTTGCCATCTAAGGAAAGAAAGAAAATTCTTAATTAGGCTTTTTAGGCATTAGTTTTAATTTATAATAATATAGTTGAATTTCGAACCATGTTTGGTTGATATCAACATTTTGGGTTAATGGTTAAAATTTCATAAAGTCTTTTAGTATGGTATGTTTACCATTACCGAATTATTGAGTATTCTAAACTTATGATTTATTATTCACTGACAACTATATCATTACTAATCGAGTTAACAATTTTTATTTTCTAGATTCCAACGGTAGAAACGATAACTTATCAGATCGTAGCCGTGATCTTGATTTATTATGAAAGGAATGATTTTTCCTTTTTGTTTTTCTTGTTATTGGGCTTAGCATTAGTTTTGGATGTTCTCATTTTTCTGGTTCTTTTTATTTTCTTTCATTCTTGTTGTCTTCATTCTCGAATTCGAGCAACTTGTAAAAGTTCATCTAAGTTCTCGTCTAAGTTCTCTTTTCTAAAGGGATACGTGCAACTAAAGCATTCTATGTTCATAAAGAAGGATCTTAAGTTTCAAAATTCTAAAATCGAAGTAAAGGAATATGTTTATCCTTTTTCAATTGAAACATTCATATTTAAATGAGATGCTTACCTCCTTTTTGTCGAGCGTGATGTGTGGGAGTGCTAGGCTTTTGTCGACTCGTTAATTAGTCTAGTGGAACAATACTAGACTTGAAACTCAAAAAGACTCTCGGGTTCAGAGCACTAGTTGCTCTGATACCACTCTGTCACGACCCACCTTTACTAAGTGTAGTACTGACGGTTAAAATCATGACTCAAGGATGAAATATGAAAACGAAAAAAAGAAAGGGTCAATAACACTAAGGTGAATATATGATAAGTTCTTCGATAAACAAGGTTTCATACACGAAATTCGGTACTGAGTAACCGATACCAAAAATACATAAGTCATTGATCATAACATCTAGAAATACTGAATACTGAAATGAGTGTTTGCAGCGGAAATTGGATCAATTTCTAAGTTTACATGTATGAAGATGTAATATCCCGTCTTTTAATCCTAAATAAATTTTCTTAAGCTCTAAAATTTCTCAAATTTCTCGTACTTGGATTAAATTTACGAGACCAATTTTTTGATAACAGTTTGTGAATAACGAACATTGTGGTAATTTAATAGTTAATGTCGTCACTTAATCTGATTACATTTACAAGGAGGTCCATTGAGGGTGATTAATGCCTAATATGATTAGTGCCATTTTTAGTATTAAATTAATACAGATAATTATTTGTTTAAAATTAGAAGTATAATTAGTAATAATTAGTGTAATATGCAGTTATACATAAAGGAAAATAAAGATGTACTATATATATATAAATATACGTAATATATATATAGTGGGATATACATAATAGACATGTGTAATACAGTAGAATGTCTCCAGTAGATGTAATATATATTTAGAATGTAATACATAAACTTCAACTAAGATGTAATATAAATATAGACATACATAAAGCATTTGCGTGTAATCACAGTAGATAAATAAGCCAATGAACAGTAACCCATAAATCAGAACAAGCGTGCAACTGTTCAGCTTCTCCATAAATCAGAAACTAGCGTGCAACTGCTCCCTACTGATCCTAGCCACCAGTGACGCTCAAGCTTCAACCAATCACCATGACTGCAAATCCAAAAGAAGAAGCAATTGCATAAGATTAGTGAAGAATAGGGATTTAATCTTCTATATAAAGGGGAAGGATTTTAACTTAAACCACACCCAAATATCGTTCACACCAAAACGCTGCCGAAATTGGAACTTAAAGAAAACCAGGAGAAGTGAAG
>JAPKLX010003004.1:0-11698 GCA_026898415.1 Leonotis leonurus
CCATCTGCAATTCTGCATATTTCATAGTCCAATATGTCACATAGAATGGTATCACTAAAGATTACCTCAGATAAATGTGGATAGAGGCCATTAATGCATCCCTCTCCTATGGCACCAAGTGCTAACACGGCAGCTTCCCTATCTTTCCAAGCCTCATCGCCAGTAGCAGACAACTTTGCCTGCAAGAAAGCCAAGCACATGTACTACAATATTGAGCTACTTACCTAAAGCAAATACATGATTGGCTAAACATCCTTTGGATAGAAAAAAGCAGAAGGTAAAGTATCCATCAATATGGATACAAATTGTTTTTTTTTTTTCTCATTCAGTATAAGATTTGTGCATCCAGGGACATTAATTTATGAAGTTCAGAGTGAGTCCACCTCTGTGTATTGTTAACTACTTGATTTGGATAATCATGTCTCATTAATTCTCACAGTTTTATACAGTAGAGAACATATATATAGTCAGTCTATCAGTAAAAATTACTTAACTGAAGAGTAAGGTTCCAATAAGGATGACAGTGGATGCAATTAAGAAGCCAAAAAATGCAGAAATATAGACTTCATTTCATTAACCAAACAACATCACCTGCACAATGGGCATCATGGTGGGTAAGATCTCATCCCCAAACACATTGGAGATGAAGTCTAAAGCAGCTGCACTGCATTTACGTAAATTCCAGACGTTCACAATATCATCATCCTGAAATCACAAGAAAGGACCAACTACTTACATATACTTTACAAAAGACATGAAAATGGAAGAATAGAAAAATGAAGCAATAAGGCAATACTGATTAATATCTTTTATTTAGAGAATAAGGATGAGCACAGCATTTCCAGTCCAGTTGGTACTAAATAATAAAAATCCAAGATTTGAGCCTATCAGTGACAAATGGAAGTCTTTTATATCTCCTAAAGTAATTACCATGTTTACTTTTTATATTTCTCATCAGTTAGGAGTTAGGTTAGTCTGTGCAGGGTTGGACTTTTGTAAAAATCCTTACGCTTGATGTTTTGGTTTTCATAATTATTCAATAATTAAGATTGCATTCATTTTTAAGTTCTTCTGGGAAAACTGAGTTGGAAGAGGAGGCTAAACAGTGAGTTGTGTTCTTTCTCTTCAAATTCCATTCAGTTGAATGAATCTTTTTCATTCATTGCTTATTTTCTTGGTTGTCCCTTGAATCTACCATTTCGGTCCGACCTGCACTCCTTTGGCAGACAAGCAGCCAGCCAGCTCACTCTTTTGTAATGTGTGGGCCTGTCATTTGTAGACCCTCCACCAACAGCAGCTTCACCAAGCTGACATACCTTTTGGCAACGCAGGGTATATCATACATCATCTTCTGACTTAACGAGTGCTTATTCACTAGTTGACCCACAGAGACCTAGACAAAAAGCTTGTGGACGATTGCTTGGCTCGGCCAAATCATTACGAGTTATTATTGTGATAGGGCCAAAAGATAGATTCTGAGGATAAACCACCACCTTGAAAGAGGAGTTGATAGAAGCTGATAGTCCTATCAGCACTTTAAAAGTTATTCGTTTAAGTAGTTGGATTCATAAGTGAGACATGACTATATTGTTCAGATCCCTACATCTGCTTAGGGTTTTCCTTATTACCCTAGTGGCAAAATAGTTGAGTAGGCAGGTTTCTTGGACAAGCTGATGCTTTTCTTCCTTACAGTTCCATTCAGTTAAGACATCAGTTTTTATCCTGTTTTTGTATTCTCTCCATTATCCCTCAACTCTACCACCAAAGAACCAGTAAGAAATGTCCTATTTACCTCATCTTCCGCATCCTCTGATCCATGAAAGCGTGATGCATGAAAACGAGGCTTCAGGTCCTGCTTAAATTAATTTAATTGTTGAGGAACAGGTAAATGCTGCATACAAAGGAAATGGTACGAATTGCAGTATAACCTGCTCTCGATCAGGAAGAGACCCATCATCCTGTAAAATAGTAAACAGAAAACAGACAGCAGTAATTTCAGTAAAACATTGAAATATAAAGGGCTGAGAATAACTGGTAACAAGAAATATAATACAGAAATGAGAGGACCTCAGCTTCAGCTAGAGATTCATCATCATCAGAATAAGCCATGTTCGTAAGCAATATCTGTAAAAGGGGGTGACATTTGTGAAAAGAATTGGTGAAGTAAGTTCTTAGAAAGACAGAACTGTGATCAAGAATGAATCATACTGGAATAAGACGTGGTAAAAACTCTCTCAAGTTTTCAGGAGGCAATTCAGCTTCACAATAAGCAGACCTGTCAAGCAAAAGCTAGCTAATTTACTGAAAAGACAGATCTCAACATTCGAGAGCTGGACCTCAGAGCTGACAGAAAGAAATATCAGGAATCATGAATATCAGAGATAGCAAATGTATGGAAACAAACAGATGAACTCTAGTTCGTGTATTTATTTGAAAAGAACTTATACATTAACAATACAGCTAAAACCAGTAACGTAATTTACCATGAGGTATGCATTTCAGATAATCTTGTCGTGCAGCAAAAACAAATTCCAAAAAATAAAGGAACAACTACTAAGACAGTTGATAAAAATTCTCAAGACCAATCAATCTATTCTCTAGGTTTTCCCAGTATGATTTGACATAATTGATAATCTCATTATTCCTGTCACTATAAATAAGTAGTAACTCCACAAGAAATTATCAATGATTCTAAAGCATTATATCCTAGGGGACATTTTCATCAAACAAGAAAAGGGTTGGGAAGAAAATACAAAATTAAACAGCAGCAAGAATGCAATGCATGTACGGAGTAGCCAAAAAATATGCTAGTACTTTAAGGAAGCATCAAGTATTATGAACATTTCTGGCCTATGAACAGTAAAAACAAAATTTTCAGTCAGCACAGAGAATGTCGTTTTATCGAACTAAGCATAAAGAAAGAAAATAAGAAAAAAATCAATAGATTGGAAGATAAAACACCTATATATGGTATAAAGAGGTAAGATAATCAAATATACATCGCACTTCACTGTGTTTTTCCCTTTCTAACACAGCAAAAACACAGATTTCTAGTTGAAAAAACAAAAACTTAAATGAGAATACCATTTATCCAAAAGACATTCATGATCAAGAAGTCGTATCCAGCGAATATCAGATTTTTGTAGTTTTGGACATAATCCAATATTTCACATTAATAAAGCAAAACATGGTATATACAATGGACGATAAAGCACATCATAATGAGCCACACTATTACTCGATGGTCAGTATTGAGATGTAGAATATATTTTGAGTGCAGTTATGTACCAAAATTCACAGGCCTCTAAAGCCACTTCATCATCTTGGTCTTTGTTGACTACCAACATGTACTCGATGACATTTCTTAGATGTGGCTACAGTATAAGTTTAAAATGTTATCAGGAACACTAGCAGAGAAGGTTTTGCAACTAAACAATTGAAGGTTAAGAACATTTTAAACTAAAAATCTTGATATGCATTTGAAATGTGTCTACGAATGAATAGCTACCTCCAACACAGCAGAACGGACTTCAATTAGCTGAACAAATGCAGCACACACCTGTCAAGTGAAAAATGCAGGACTCAATATTAATTAAAAAGTGAAAAGCCTCATGACAGTTTATGAGCTCCCAAGGATTTAGCAGTTCGGCACACCATGAAACATGTCTCCCAAAAATCACATCATACAGAAAGGACAACTACACATGCAGAGCACTTACCTCGATCAATCCTATGCTCAGTGGATGTATAGATACTAAAAAGAAAATATAAAGATTGATTGAAGATGAACATACAAAAATTAAGACAAGGACCAAGGGAAAGATATGCAACAGACTGGTAATGACAGGTCATCTCAACCAAATAAGAAACTAATGTATAAACATTAGTTACATTACAGAAGAAAACACTGCACTTGAGCAACAAATGTATATTGTCTGGCACATACACGTACATTATTTTCCTTGGATTACAAAAATAAAATAAAAAGCGAAAATAATAAAGAATTTCTTACCAGCTTGCGCACCTCCGGAATTGGGTCATTAGCAAGAAGAAACAAACCTTGCAAATATTTGTCCATTGATAAATACAGAACCTGCTCATTGTTCACAATATGTTTTATAGCTGATGAGGAAGTGGTCAAGCAGAGAGGATAGAAACTAATCTTTCCAAGTCAAATGTTAAATTGAGCTGCACTCACAGTAGGCATTAGCATAACATACTGATTCACTGAACCCAGGGCAAGCTTCCGTAGTGTAGCTTGTGGTGATTGGAAGAGCTGTATTTGCAGATATAGGATGAAAAAAAAGAATACTGAGATCATAGATCAACTATTGGTGGACATAGGAAGGGAAAGGGTGACAAGAAAAAGCAAGTGTGCAAACCTGAAGGAACCTAGGAATAAAAGCATTAATGGGACGTTCAGGTAATCCAGAAATATCAGAATCAAGCACTTGCGGAACATCCTCACAAATCTGTGTTGAAAAACGTGTTAGAGCATTCAAATGCACAAACTATATATTCGATCTAGAGCATTCAAATGCACAAACTATATATCCGATCTAGAGCATTCAAATGCATAAACTATATATTCGATCTCAAATGTGTTTCTGAAACAAGTGAGTGAGTCAAAAGGATGAAGTCCTCATTTAAGACAAGAATGCTAGAGATCACAGAAAAGTTGTGCAGAACTGTATAAAATTTACACAGCTCTTTTTCTTTCCCTGCAAGAAGAATAGTTTGAGAGTAGACAATGGAAACTAGCATGAGGAGTTTCTCTATAATTCATCATCAGTAATAACATTCCAAAATATACCAGGAAAGAGAATTCCCAGCATAATATCTTGCATTACCCATTTTGTATCTTATTGGTGCTAAGAGATGCATAGTTGTAAAGTTTACTTATTTGGATTTTTCAACATAGCAAAAAGAACTTGTTATACAATGAAGCAATGGGATGAGAAAAATCAAACAAATATAAGATTATGCTATATAGAAACTCATATGTAGCCCCGAAATTGATACCTTAGACAAAGCATCCATAGCACCTTCCATGTGATTGACATCATTACTATCTAAACACTTTACAAGTGCATGTAGCAATTCAGGCCACTCGGTAACTCCTCCAATCTGAACAAAAGTACTAATAATGGTCCCAGCTGTAGACCTGATTTGTTTATCAGCTGCTCCCACACAAGGTAACAACTCCGACTTTATATATTGTTGGTTTGCAGGGGGCATGGTTTTCAGTGCACTTCTAAGGTTATTTTTCAGAAGCAGACCTGCAGCTTGCCTGACCTCAACTGAGATCCCCTGTTATATTATATTTACTTATAAGTACATTGACCAAGACAAGACAGCAATTCAGCATGAAAGCCTCATTGGCTCCAAATTTTAATACTTAGCAGCATTTTTAACCAACACCACCTAGGCAAACGAGGTGTGTACATCAAGTATCTACATCTATCCTGGCCAAAGTATAGACTTACACAATTACACTGCATAGTAAGCATTTGTATCAATAAGCACTCTGCTAACTAAATTAAAGCATTGTTGCTATTTGAAGTTTATTTAGTGAAAATCACCTTCCACTTTTTCAGCGTTATCATGTCAATAGAAACGAACATTATCCACCCATTAGTGCTATTTTGTTTTACTTAGTACCACACTGTTCTCAAGACACGGATGAGTAAATTTTAAGCAAACTAACGTTAACATAGTAGGCTCATCCTAAATTCACACAAAGAACATTTGCTAACTAAATTAAAGCATTGAAACACCTATTAGTTACATTATATACAGCAGGCGAAGTGTTGACATTATCCTATAACTGATGAATCCCCAAAACCCAAACTGGCAGAACTCCAAAAGCAGCTTTTTTTTCTATTTCCGATACCACTTTCCATTACCCAACCAAACTTAACTACTGCCAGAAGCAACCGCAGTCATTAGCACAACTCAAACTCCAATAACAACAAATTCAGTGTTCCAGAGCTGACACAGAAATCAAACCTCTGCTCGCGCGAAAATGAAGGCGAGATAGTTATTGAAATCGGGGAACTGAGAGTAGTGCTCAAGCTTCTGCCAAATCATCGACTTGTCAACGGCGGTGGGAGCCATCTGTTGCTCCAGAAGCCCACAGATCTCCCTCAGCCCTTCCTCCTGCGGCATCCACGCCGCCGCTTCGCCACCGCCGCCGGAAGCCATCCTTCACTACTTTGAACACAAAAATTAATCCTAAAAATCGAATTTAATCGAGGAGAGTAAATCGAGACGTGGATGAGAACTTTGAAAAGGAGAGAGAAGAGAAGCAGAACCGATGATTAATTTGAAGGCTCTGTTCCAAGGAAGAAAGAAGGAGAATAAGAAGACTGAAAATTAATAGTACAGAGAAAGATTTGTGTGTTTTTTGGGCTTGGTGAGGCGGAATCAAGTGCGGGCGGGTGTAGAGTATGGAGTAGGACTGTAGGAGAATGAGGTGTTCAATGTTACGCTTTGAAACTGACCGTAGCCGATTTGTTATTATAACAGTGTACATTTTGAAATCAAACTATATAAAATGAGTCTGATTATAATTTTAAATTGACATATACTCTATGGCACAAAATTTTTGGGTACGGTTATTAAAGGAAGTGTATAAAATAGTGTAAGAGTGATAAAGGTGGTAGGGTCCATAACTTTTACTATTTTATGAATGTGTCAAGTTTAGTAGGACGTTCAAATAAGGAAATTATGTCAAGTTTAGTGGAACGAAAGGAGTACAATTTTAAACTGTTCAAAATTTTAATATTATATTATTTTGATTACAAGCTAATGCATAACATAATTCAACTTTTGAATTTTTTAAATTCTTTCCTTTATTAATTTTATAATTATAAAATAAAAATAAAATATTTTTCAATTATTCTATAAGTGATTGCTTTTCAGTTTTAAATTTAAATTTTCTTTTTATTTTTGTTTATTATATTCATAAATTTAATATATTCACAAATTTTATTATAAATTATAAAAAAATGGCTCTTTATAATATAAAAAATAAATTAAATTGAATAGAATAAATTAAGATTACGATTCATAATTGTTCGTCCCGATTGAGCAGCTATTGGTGTATGGGGGGAATACATCAATGTATACTTTTCTCGATTTCTTGTCAAGTTATCAGATACAGAACAAGCAATCACAGAAGACCGACCATCTATGTAATCAGGTTCTGTGTTTTACAAACACATAAGATGACTCAAGTAGTCGAGTTATGTTAACGTGTTCTATTCTCAGAGAATATGAGAGACAGAATGTGCGGAATGTGGTGGTTAAATATGTTGCTCAAGTAATGAAAACCTTTTTGATTTAAACGAAATGTTCTTTAAATGTTTGTTTACAGATTATGCACTAATACATGATAAGATGATGAGATAAAGGTGTAGAAAGTAAATGTTGTAAAGAAATGAACACAGAGTTTAACATGGTTCGGGAAACACCCCTACGTCCACGGACTATCAATATCGATAGTAATTCACTAACTTGTGAAAATCTTATCGCTTATTTAAACTAGCAGAGAACCAGTCACTACAACAAATCTTAACTTGACTTGAGCAATGCACAAATAAGGTCGTGACCTTTAACTTATTGGGTTTAGAATGAAGAGAGTTCTTCCTTAAGCTAGAAGGTTAGAGGAAGAATATAACTAAATATTACAGTGCAAGGTATCTAAATACAGTGTAGTTCTACGTGGGGTGAGAGTTATAGCGTAAGATAAATCTCTAAGTGCTGAGAATTGAGATTCTAATTTGCAGAAAAGCTAAGTGAAGTGAGTGTATATTGCGTTGAATGCTTTAGTACTTCGTAAACTTGAATTTCTGCAGAGTTTAAGCGCTATGTAATTCGGTAGTTGATGTAGCATCCTTGAAGGAGTATTTATAGTGTTCAATTCATGAACTAGCCGTTGGAATGCTTTTGGCGCACGAACTAGCCATTGAATTGTACTTCATGTCAACGATGCGTCCTTTGTTACCATTTAATGTATAGCTGCAGTTCTCAGTATTCAAATACTTTTACCAGAATATGTATATGAGAACGAAGCCTACATGGCACCATAGTGTACTAAGAAGCAAATGATCCCTTTAGGCATAACGTCTGTTCTTAAGCATCTCACAGAACACCTCATGTTCTGTGAGTTGAACATATCATTTCATGATCTGTTAAATCACCTTATGTGATTTGGATACTTTATTGTTGAATAGTATCTGGACAGAACGTTTCCTACGTTATGTGTCAGTAATAGAATGACTCTTTCATTATGTGTTTTGTATGCACTCTATAACTTAGTCTAGGAAGATGTTCTATAGATACATAACATGACTCATTATATGTTCTTTACATTTCAGCATCTCAAAATACTAAGTCTTAATAAAGATTGAGATATGACTAGAATGTTACTCACGTTCTATTCATTTACATGTTAATTTGTAATCTAACAAATAAATAAAACTTAAGTTTAAGTTGTTCTTCTATAGGCAGATCTTAATATCTTTACAAAATTAGATCAACTCCATACATAGAACACACTAAGTTATGTGCTGATAAAACACTTAAATTAAATATAAGTGTGTATTTCGATAACCATCATCAAAACCATTACACGAGGTTGCCAACAATAATTTTTATAAAGAATATTATTACATGAACATTACTTATTGAATATATTAGGATTTTTCTCTATTATATTATATTTATATTTGAGACCATATCTTGTAAAATGAACAGAACTTAGAAATAAAATCATAACTATTTCTCTCGCCACAGTTTTATCTCTTCTTTATTTTCTCTTCTCTTTATTACACTTTGTTGATACAATTGAACATATAGAATGATGATATTACATGAATAACTACAATTTCACAATTAAGATTTTCTTTTAAAATAGTAACTAAATCATCATTTACATAAACTTTAGAATGGAACAATTAAGATCCCTAAAAGCATTAAGCAATGAAAGAGTTGTTTGGGGGAATTTGTAATTTAGGAAAGTGGGGCCAGAAGCAAGTAGTGGGCGGTGGTAGCGGGGAACAAAGGAATCAGTCCCAGTTGGCTTCACTTTTCCGAATAAAGTTTTTTATTTTTCTAAGTACTTTGGGTAGGGTTGTTATTCAAACTCAAATCATAAAATACTCATAATGTTTCTCCCACTAATAATGAGATTGGGATTTCTTATGATGGCAAATAACTATATAGATGTTACATTATATCTGTAATCTATAAAAAGTTTTTGAATTCGAATTTCTCGTAATTCAAATGCGATTTTTAAAATATTAATATATTATAAATTAATAAATAACATATATATTTTGATAATTTAATTATCATGATTTGTAACAAAAAAGTTAATATCAATTGCTAAATTATAAAAGGAAAATGAGTGTATACATAAAGGTGTTCACGATTATGGTTACAGTTCGAATTGTCAGTTTAGAACCGGACCCTTTTAAAGCAATTTCAATTTTTAACTGAGGGTTTCAGTTCTAAACCATTGGTTCTTTTATAAATGTCTTAAAAAGTGTACTTTTATATCAATTTACAAGTTAAATAATAACTTTATTAGTTATAAATAATGGATATATATATATATATATAATAAGAGATAAAAATGAATTAAGAATAAAAGAATAAAAAACATATTATAATAAATGTTGAGGATTCGATAAATTTGAACCGTCAGTTCACGATTTCGAAGATCTAAAACCGAAACCAAATTGTTCTCTACATGGTTACGGTTCGAAACTGAACTGTCGGAGATATTTACGATTTCCAAAATCGCCACTTATGGTTCAAAAATGATCTAGTTCCGACGATTATAATTTTTCTGAACATCTATAGTATGCATTAAGCCACCGTTTGGTGCATAAATCATAATTTTGCATGTCAGATTATTTATCTTGTAATTAGGATAAATATAAAATAATTAACATCATACGAGAAAGTATGATTTACATATCAAATATGTTTATAAATCGAATTTGATTTATCAAATATGTTTATATATATTATGAACTTAAAATTTAATTTATAGTGAAAATTTGATTATATCCAAGCCTAAGGTGGTATATGATAAAATCAATCTCACTTACAGAATTAAATATAAATCGAATTGGATGTAGAATAAGATTTCAAGTAGAAGATGTCTCTATCTTTCAAATGATTGGTTGCATCTTGAGATAATTGATTTATGTATATTTATAATAACACAAACATTCACCTACGAGATGTATAAGGGTGTCAAAATTTAGCCTCAAAAAATATTATAAAATATTAAATATATCAAATTTTTTAGTAATGTATAATATTATATCGAATTTTTCGGTATGATAAATATATCACTTTCTAAATATATACCACCATATCGCATATGTATACACCGGAAAAATCTGTATATGCAATATATATTTATAATATCATAAGTACATATATATTAAATTCCAATTATACATAAAAATGTTTACTCTAATTTATATCACTAATAAAAAGTAGTAACCAATTAAAATATATTAGTTTATTGATAATTGAAAATAACAAATAATAACTTATAATTACTAATAAACATAATAATTATATAATTATGTAATCTACTAAATTATTTTCTAAAACTAACATATTATTTTAAATAATTATAAGTTATGTTTAATAATTTAACTCATATAACTAATTTAATAAGATAAAGATAATTATAATACAAGTTATGTTTAATAATTTAACTCATATAACTAATTTAATAAGATAAAGATAATTATAATACAAGTAGACTTTAAGAAATAAATATAAGTGTATGATATATTAATAATGTAATGATATAATAAAGTTAAATTTAATTAGTTATATAACAATATAAGACTAATATATTAAGTTAATTATTTTGATAATTGATTTGTTATATATTAGTGGTAAATTTATGAAGTTATGGTATTATTTATTGTTGTAGATGTTACATGTTGTTTAACGTATAGTTCATTATATTTTATATATGTATATATTTTGAATAAATAAAAAATTTGGTATAACGTGAAAAATATGTATAGCGATATAAGGTAATGCATATAGAAAAGAATGTAAGGTATTCAAATGTGGAAATTTCATACATTAAATAAGGTAATATTTAACATTATGGTAAGGTAACGGTATGAAAATGTATATACAGAAGATAAAGATATGTTGGGAATCCCGTGTAATTGTTTTGATGACCACTACAAAAAAAAGGTCTTCTGGCGACGGAAAAATCCGTCGTTAGGGGAAGAAATCCGTCGTCCCGGGAGGCTAGCTACGGACTGGCGACGGATTTTTTCCGTCTGTATTTCGATCGTCGTTAGCCCAGCGGACGACGGAAAATATAGTCCGTCATTAGTCACGATGGACAGTAAATCCGTCGTGAGGGTCGCACCGGTGGCCGTCGACGGTGCCGGAGAACTAACGACGGAAAAAATCCATCGTTAGTGGCGACGGACTGCAGTCCGTTGCCAGGTAGTGTTGACCGTTGACCTGGCGACGGACTACAGTCCGTCGCCAGGTATATATATATTTTTTAATTTTAAAAATTAATTTTGTTTTTTTTATTATTCATTACCTAAAACTTGTCATAACAAACAATACAAATATAATCTAACATTGAACAATAATATAAAATTGAAACAATCAAATGAAATTCAAAATGAAC
>JAPKLX010003450.1:0-11108 GCA_026898415.1 Leonotis leonurus
AGCTGCTCATATCAAGAAGGAACAGCGAGCTGTTCATATCAAAAGAAACGAAGAGCACTTGTTCAAACCAACAGCGAAAGGAAACTCTTCTTATCATTATGGTGGACTGCCGACTTACCTAAATTAGTCATAGGTCATCCACTCAGTGTGTTGTCACATCAACGGTATGTTTTAAGGAATGATGTACAAGAATTTCAAATATCTCTGCACTGTGAATCATTGCCAGTATGGCAACACATTGGGAAATCGCGTGATAGGTGGTAACAACTCTCAATTGGCCGCGCGTGCATCAACAACTCTGACATGCATTTAATGCCGCCATTAATGCGTTGAAAATTGAGGCCATCGTCTCCAACGGATAGTTTCTTCGTCGAGGCTATAAATACCACCTTCACTTCCAGAAAGTAGAAAGTGAATTCAAGCAATCAAAGCCTAAACTCTGCTCAAATATCTTCAAAGCTCTCATTATTCTAAACACTCGACCTACGTATTCTCTGAGTGTTCATTCCTTGAAGATTACTTTCTGGAAAGTTGTTCTTACATCACTCAAGTTTAGGATCTAGTTTTGATCCGAAGATTGTATTATTTTAGATTGTAGTTTTCAATCTAGAAGAAGTGTAATCACAAGTATTTATCTAGTTTTGATAAAGCTTGTGGCTCGTACTCAACGAGTAAAAAGAAAGGAGACATTAGTTGATTTCGATCTAGCTTTGATCGAGCCGTGGACGTAGGGAAGTTTATCCCGAACCACGTTAACTCTTGCGTTCTTTACTTTCTGTTTTACTTCACTTTCATCTTCTTCATAATCGCATTAAACTTGGTTATCTCTAACATATTGGTTAAGAAAACGTTTTCAACAAAAGAGCATTAACCACCGAATTCCGCACACAACATTAATCAAGATTAACTTGTTAAAGTTTTTCTTATTAACTGTTACTTTACACTTAAGGTATACTTGAGCTAAGTTGACTCTTCTTAACACGAAGAATCTTCTTGCTAATTCAAGTCTTCTTATATTCTAAGATTGCTTAAACCTTATCTATCAAAAACAAAAACAAGAAAACTTAAAAAGTTGGAATTGGTGTATTCCTCCCCCCCCCCCATACACCAAACTAGCTCTTTCGGGACCAACAAGTGGTATCAGAGCAGTGGTTCATATTGACCATTGTATCTGTTAACACAGGAGGTTTACTCTGTGTGGTCTTCTTGAATAGATCTTTGAAAATCGTTTTCACTGCATAAAGCACTTGCATTATACTAATCATCTATCTTAGTCATGGAAGGACAGATGGCTCGTGCGTGCGAAGATTTTTCTATTGCAGGATATGAAGATTGGAGCTTTAGACTCGAGATGTGTCTTAGGGCGCATCATATCAAGATGTGGTCAGTCATCACAGATGGACCAATCAAGATAATGCACAAACATTCAGCTGAAATCAAAGATGGTACAGGACCAACTCCAACTGTCGAAATAGTTGAAAAGGAGAAGGATATTAATGATTACACAACCGAAGAAAAGAAAGAAGCTGGCTTAGATGACTATGCCAAAGGTTTAATCTCAAGCACAGTTAGAGGCATCTATCTGGCCAAAATTCGACGTCTCAAATCAGCAAAAGAGATGTGGGATGTTCTTAGAGACATTAGCTTGGGATCGGACGTGATTCAAGAAAATAAACTTTCCATTTCTTGTAATAAATATGAAGAGTTCAAGATGAAGCCAGGAGAGACGGTAGCCCATATGAAGAACAGATTCACTGAGATTATAATTGAGATAACTGCTATCGACAAGAACAAGTACACTCAACGTGAGATGAATCTCAAAATCATTCGTGCTCTACCTGCCAACTGGGAGATATACTCGGCAATGCATCCTATGATGCCAGAGTTCAATTCTCTAACCATTGACGCTTTATTTGATTTACTAACTGGAAATGAATATGAAATCAATCGTATTCATGGTTCAACTAACTCTCCCTCTAGCAAACCATCTGTTGCAGGTAACAAAGATAAAGAAACAGCTTTTAAGGCAAAGCTAAAAGAAAAGGAGATAGTGAAGAAATCTCAACCTGTTGTCGCAATAACAGACTCATCAACATCAGAAGATGAGGACTATCCCTCAAAGAACTATTTTGAGGAGTACTCTCTTATGGCTCAAAGATTTCAACGAATGGAGATGAGAGCAAACAAATACAAACGTCTATATAAGGACAATAATCGAAGCTTCAAAGGAAGAAATCGATCTGGTGATCGACCTGATAGGAAGAATGAGGTAAAATCAACTTCCTATGTTAAAGCTGACCTGTCAGAATACTCTTGTTTTAAGTGTGGCAGGAAAGGCCATTTCAAGACGGACTGTCCAGACATTACTCAAGCTGAGAGAGAGGAGTTAAGAAGCAAACGCGATCAAAAGCTCAAGGAGCAACGCAAGGCAATGATCGCTGAAGAACAATCTGCTTCCAAACACCTCTCTGACAGCTCAACCGAAAATGACGAAGCATTTGTGGCAAACGAACTTGACCTTGAATGGGATGAATGCCTCATGGGCCATGACAATGGACTAGACAACCTTGAGGTAAATTGTCAAGATTCTATTTCTTCTAATCATCCTATTTATGATTCTGGTAATGAAGAAGAAGAAGAAGAGGTTGAAGAAGAGGACGACCTGTCCATGGAAGATTTCTCTAAGTTAATGGAAGATTATGCAAGGTTGAACAAGATGTTCAAACACGCTATTAAAGAAAACGGAAGAATGGCTAACACCATACAAGAAATGAAGAAAGTAAGTGCTTCATTCAATGATAGAGAGAAGGCAATGCTTCTGCAGATAAAGAACAAGAGTGAAGAAGTCTACGCTCTTAATGCTAAAATCTCGGATTTGATTGAAAGAGAATCGTCGGCCAACAACAAGGCGGAGAATTTTGGTGTAATGCTTAATTATTACATCCACAAAAAATCAGACAGAGTTCATCTCATCAATGATATGCAAAGAAGATCGTCAGATCATGGAGGACTTGGATTTGATGGAGTCGACAAAGGTCCACCTAAAGGAAACTTTGTCAAGGAGAAGGGAAAAGACAAAGTAGTAAACCTCAACAATAATGTTAGACAGCCGCAAGCAATCTTGATCAAGGATCAAGGACAGCGACAACAAAGGTTCACTACACAAGGAATTGGTTTTCAACAAAGAAAACCACCTGCTCAAAGGTTAAATCAACCTGCTCAACAGTACAACCATCAGCGAGCTCCTCCGCCATTCAACCAGAGAAAACCTGTCTACCATCATCAAAGACAGGAAGCTCATCAACAGCGACCTGTTCCCCAACACCATAGAAGACAACAGCCAACTGCTAATACCAAATCTCAATCGACCATACCACCTGCTCCAAGGAAACACGTTGCAACAACACAACCATCTGCCAAATGGAAACAGATAGTATACATCGACTTCAGTGGCAGACAGATCAGGCCATCTCAGAATGTGACTATAGTTAGACAAATTTGGGTTCCAAAAGGAACCATGTCTACTAACAAAGCACCCTCATTCAGTAGGGTAGCTAAATAATTGTTCATTGCAGGATAGGAGATCGTTGAGAAGAAAGCACACGGCTCGGGGAGCAATATGGATACTTGATAGTGGATGCTCTAAACATATGACGTACTGCAAAGACTTGTTAACCAACTACAAGGAATGCATTGGACCAACTGTCACATTTGGAGGAAACTCAAAGGGTTATACAAAAGGCTATGGTGATCTCCAAGTTGGTAACACCACTATTCTTAATGTTTCATATGTTGAGGGACTAAATCATAATCTATTTTCTATTAGTCAGTTCTGTGCTAATAATAAGAAAGTAGTATTTACAGCTAACAAGTGTCTAGTCAAGAATTTGGAAGAAGGAGAGATTCTTCTTACCGGGATTTTACAGGACAGGTTATATATTGTGCAATGGGACGAACAAATTGAAACATGCCTTGTAACAAAGTCAAATGCAGAAAACAGCTGGTTATGGCATAAACGACTAAGTCACTTAAACTTCAAGTCCATCAACAAGCTGGTGAAAAACAACCTGGTTGAAGGACTACCTGCTCAAGTCTATGATAAAGATCATGTGTGTGAAGCTTGCCAAGCAGGAAAACAAACAAGAGCTTCATTTCCAACAAAGGCAACCCACTCCACCTCAAGGAATCTAGAGCTTCTTCACCTTGACCTTTTTGGACCTGTATCTCCATTAAGTGTAAACGGTAGAAAATATACTCTCGTAGTTATAGATGATTTCTCTAGATTTACATGGGTTATTTTCATGTACAAGAAAAAGGAGACTTTGGAAAAGCTGCCTGACCTGCTGAACAGATTATCAAATCAGAAGGCAACAACCATCGTCACAATTCGATCTGATCGAGGAACTGAATTTATCAATCATATGATTGAAGCATACTGCTCAAAGATGGGAATTCAACATCAAACATCAGCAGCTAGGACACCTCAACAAAATGGAATCGTGGAAAGGCGAAACAGATCACTTAAGGAAGCAGCTCGAACAATGCTCAACGAAATCAATCTTCCTAAGAAGTTCTGGGCTGAAGCAATAAACACTGCTTGCTACACGCAAAATCGATCTGTCATCACTCTTCACCACGGAAAAACTCCATACGAAATATGGAATAACAGGAAGCCTCGAATAACTTACTTTCGATCTTTTGGATGTAAGTGTTACATTCACAACAATGGGAAAACACAATTAAAAACATTTGGTAGCAAATCTGATCAAGGAATTTTCTTAGGATATTCTGACATTAGTAAAGCCTATCGTGTTTTTAATAAAAGAACCCTTGTTGTGGAAGTAACCCCACATGTTGTTTTTGATGAATCTACATTTGAGGTTTCAGGAACAGATTGTGCTCCCTCAAAGGATGGATATTCACCTACAACTTTAAAGAACTCCACAGATCGACTGATTGAAGATATACTTCTTTGGAGTCCACGTAAAGAAGGAGAAGAGGAAGAGAGAAATGATCAACCTGTTGTAGAATTACTACATGAAGGGGGAACAGATCAAGGGGGAAACACACATGACGAATGCTCACAACCACCTGTTGTTGAGCTACCTGTTCCAGTTCCAGAACAACCTCCTCCTGTTCCCAACTCTATAAATAACTTTCAAAATCTTGATATTAATACTGATACATTATTTGATGTCCCTATCACAGATCATCCAGAATTCGACAATCCACCTGATGAACTAGAAATTGAGATAACTGAAGAAGAAATGAAAAGGCGAAGAAGATGGGTAGATAGCCATTCATCTGATCTCATTGTTGGGAACCCAACAGATAGAGTCAAGACAAGAAGAATGCATGGTGAAAGTGCATTACTAAGCTGCTATCTGTCTCATACAGAACCCAAAGACGTGGATGAAGCCTTACAAGATGTTCACTGGACTAATGCCATGCAAGAAGAGCTAAATGAGTTTAAAAGAAATGATGTATGGTATTTAGTGGATCGACCTAGGCATCAGGGTGTGATTGGAGTTAAATGGATTTACAAGAACAAGAGAGACGAAACAGGTGAAGTGGTGAGAAACAAAGCAAGGCTAGTCGCTAAGGGATATTGCCAACAGGAAGGGATCGACTTTGATGAAACATTTGCTCCTGTTGCACGACTAGAAGCTATCAGATTGTTTTTGGCCTATGCTGCATATAAACGCTTCAAAGTATTCCAGATGGATGTCAAAAGTGCATTCCTCAATGGAATCCTAGAAGAAGAAGTTTATTTGGAGCAGCCACCTGGTTTTGAAGAAGGAAATGAAGACAAGGTGTACAGATTGATCAAAGCCGTATATGGTCTAAAACAAGCTCCTAGAGCTTGGTATGAGACTCTGTCCACCTTCTTTTTACAATCTGGATTCAAGCGAGGATCAGTGGATAAAACCTTATTCATAATCAAAGTCCAAGATAATATCCTTTTAGTTCAAATTTATGTTGATAACATTATTTTTGGATCAAAATGTGAATTCCTTTGTAACAAATTTAGCAAGCTCATGCAGGAAAAGTACAAGATGTCCATGATGGGAGAAATGAATTTCTTCTTAGGACTACAAGTCAAACAATCCACTGATGGGATCTTAATCAATCAATCCAAATACATCAATGATCTCATCACAAAATATGGAGTAAAAGACAGCAAACCAGCGAAGACACCAATGCAAACAAATGGACAGATTGGTCCAGATGTGCCTGGAAAAGCAGTTGATTCAAAACTGTATCGTGGTATTATCGGATCTTTATTATATCTAACTGCTAGTCGACCTGATATTACTTTTGCTGTTGGTGTTTGTGCTAGGTACCAAGCAAATCCAAAAGAGTCTCACATGGAAGCAGCTAAAAGAATACTTAGATATCTCAAGGGCACAACAGAAATTGGATTATGGTATCCATGTGATGACAATTTTGAACTAACTGGGTACTCAGATTCTGATTATGCAGGTTGCAAGCTAGATAGGAAATCAACATCAGGCACCTGCCAATTTCTTGGAAACAAACTCATCTCATGGTTCTCCAAGAAACAAACATCTGTTGCAACTTCAACAACAGAAGCTGAGTACATGGCAGCAGGTAGCTGTACAGCACAAATCATATGGCTAAAGCAACAACTCAAAGACTATGAAGTCAACATGGAAGCTGTCTCCATATTTTGTGATAGCTCAAGTGCTATAGCCATTACCCAAAATCCAGTACTCCACACTCGCTGCAAACATGTTGATGTTCGACATTACTTCATACGCGACCACGGAGAGAGGAAGAACATCAAAATAGAGAAAATTCACACAGAAGTGCAGCGAGCTGATATCCTCACCAAAGCATTGACAGAAGATCGCTTTAAAATGTTATGCGGAAAATTAGGACTTGTTAACCTAATTGAAGAAGGTGCAAGTGTAAACAACAGATTGTAAATGGTACAAAACAATCAGTTATTACACACTCTTAAACGGCTTCTTATCATGAAACATCAGCTAGACAAAATTTGTCAAGACAGATAGCAATGAGTCATCAACAGCGAGCTGTTGTAGTACTCATCAATCTATAACGAGAACAATATATTTTTTTTTCTTCACTAACTGTTTGTCTTCAACGCTTGTTATCTAGCTGCTATTTGTTTCACTATCTGTTCACCATCTGTTCATAATAACAGCTAGCTGTTATGATCCATCTAGGGGGAACAGCTAGAAGTCATACTAATCTATACCATGAACAGAAAACAATGATCAGCGAGCTGTTGAATACAATCATGAAACATCACAAACTGTTGAAAGAAGAAAGCTGTTGAACCATGGCAACCTGTTTCGCAAACAAAGTCAACAGCGAGCTGTTCTAAAGCAAAGCTGCTCTACAGTAAGCTGTTGAGAAACCAACAGCGAGCTGTTCCAAAACATTCACTATCTGGTGGCCACAACCAAGGGGGAATTAAATTCAATTCATTTAATTTTTACCTTTACATATCTATGTCTAATGAGTGATATTTTGATAAATAATGCCAATCGTCAATAGTGTCAGAAAAGGTAAAGGAAAAAGGAAGGAGCATTTAATGCAAATGACCTCGGTACTAGCATCGAGGCAATGATGTGACCTTTTGGATGACCAAAACGGTGGCGTATGACATCCGATTGAAGTTGAGCGGGAAAATACTTATCTAAGGGAGTAATCTCAACCGTAGAATAAATGTTTTTTTTTTAAATTAAATCCGTGCGTTGATTAATTTCTTATATATATGTGTGTTGAGTTAACTGCCATCATCTTTACTCACTCTAGTCTCACAAATCGCCATTGTTGAACACCGAAGCTTTCTGCAAATCCAAAATCTTACTCTCTTTCAAAGCATCACTCAAAGCTCTTTTCTAAAATGACTAACTCCGACGCTAGTACCTCACCATCCAAAGTTGATTCACCTATTTCTGCTTCTCAAATGCTTCATACAATCGAAGCTCGTCTTTCTCCTGAACCTAGAGCAATACTAGATCATCATGGATTCACAGTCCTTGATGACTTATTTGAAAAGATTCAAGCATGCTCAGGTTGCAATTTGTGCTTAGGACTACATGAACTAGATTTCAGTTTGTTTTATTTTTGATATGCTCGGATATATGAAGTTTGATCATTCATTTTCTTCGTTTATAAAAAAAAAAAAAATCTACAAAATCTCAAGTTTCTAGCATGATCTGGACTGATAATACATAATTCTATGTTAATAATGTTTCAAATAGCTTGAATATGTTTCACTGTTCATCACATGGTTTATCGCCTGAAAACATGCTGTAAGTGTTCACTTAAATGCCAAAATGACTAATACACTAACTGTCCTAAACACTATATGTCTAAATGTCTCGCTGTTGCTTCACATGTTCATCTTGAACAGCGAGCTGTTTACTCCTATTATTCATTTCTAACCCAACATATTGTGAATTTGGTTAGGATTTCACAAAATAATCACCAATGAACCAAGATTTTACCTTCCTCGCCAAGTGGCATACTTTTACTGCACGTGGATGGAGGAGGAAAACGAAGAATACACAGTTGAGATTCGAACAGGAAAAGGAGAGATTACACGCTCATCTATACTTGATATGATTCTTCATACTTACAATCTGGTGGATGAAGGGGAGTTGCTGGAAAACATCACACACCAGCAGATAGTGGAAACAGTAAACAGGATAGTAGCAAAACCGATGAGATGGGACGGGAAGGCATTCAACAGGGGCATAATGCTACCTGTCTATAGACTACTGTTGGATTATGTACAGCGGGTGTTCCTAGGACATCAAGGAACGTTTGATGCTGTTACTCCAATAAAGTTGAGAGTTATGACTGCTGTGCTGCTCAATCTGGACATCAACTGGAGCAGAGCGCTGATGAAATTAATAATTGATGAAGAGAAACAGGTTGACTTGAAACAGAATGAGAATGGAGAGTGCATTCACTTGAATGTCAAACGACCTCTTCGGTTGTCCACTAAAATAAGCACAATCATTGATGGCTTCTTCAACAAAGATACATGGAACAGATCGATTGATTTTAGCCAAGATGCTATTTTACCCAAGTCAAGACATCAGGTGGAGATGTCTCTTGGAATAGCGGCACAGATTTTTGGAAAAGTAACGGATGAATCACTGAGAGAGGAAATGATTATTGTTGGAAAATCCAACAGTGAGTGGGAGGTCCCTGCTAAAAAGGCAAGGACAGTGGGTGAAGCAGCGGCAGCACAAGCCGCTGTTGAAAAGCAAAGAAAAAGGAAAGCAGCTGGTGACGCTGGACTAGCTGCTGAGAAAAGGAAGAAGACAGCCAAGGCATCACCTGTGGCGGTCAAGGAGAAGATAGCTACAAAGACCAAACAATCAAAACCAACAGCAAGACAACTCATTGATGAGTTAGATGAGACAGATCAAGATGAAACCATACATAATGTTGAACCACTCAACACCATTTTTCCAACACCTCAACCACCACCAATCCAGGAAACAAGAATGCCCGCTGTTGCCATTCATGTTGAGTCCAAGCAGCCCGCTGAAACTTTGGACGAGACTCTACAAAGCGCCCACATGCTGCATGAACAGATGAAGGAGGCGGCGGCACTATCTGTGGAACAGATGATGCCAGGAATTTCACTCACTCCCTCCACAATGGAGATGGCACAAAAGCTTCAAGTCTACATCAACATCCGAGATAGTCCATTCTATATACTTGACGCCATCTTCAAGCTGTTTACAATCAGTGACCTAAAAATTCAAGAAAATAAGCTCATAGCTTATTTTGGTTTTATTGACATTCCCGATGCACGAAAATACTTCCGATCTTACGTGCTTACTAAAATGAAAGAGGAGGCAGCTGTGCTTAATATTGATCTTGCTCCATTCTACACAAATGAGCAAGATCTGTATGATCTAGCTGTTGATTTTCAATCTGCTGATTTTTCATCTGCCATGGTGCTTGCTAAGCCATCTGTCAAAGATGTGGAGAAAGAAGCACAGGCAAGGGTTGAAACAATAATAATGGATGAGGGAACCATGGAGGATGAAGGAGCGTCTACAGCAAAGAAGGTACAAGAAGTTGAAAACCAAGAACAGCTACAGGCAGCTGTGGAGAAAGAATTTCAACAAACAAAGGCAAAATTTGATGAAACCCTCAAATCACTCTCTATTGAGTTAAACTCAAAGATAGATGCTCATCAGAAGGAGTTTAATATATACAAAGACAAAAGTGACAGTGAGCTGTCCAACCTCAAGAAATAAACAGTTGCTGAATGCGAGAAGAAACTGATGGCAGCTGGTGAACTAATGTGCAAAACAGTGAGAGAGGGAGTGGAGAAACAGTTTTTAGATATGGAAAAGACCACAATTCCATCGGTGATAAAGAAAGTACTCCCTGCTATGCTCAACGAACAGCTGCCTGCACAGGTCAAAGGGATACTACCTGCTCAAATCACTGCTCTCAAACTTGCTTCCAAGGATGATGCTATGCAAATTCAACATTCCATCAAAGAAATGAAGAAGCTGAACAGCGACCTATTTGTGAAGCAAGAAGCATTTGCACTTGGCTCAAGTAAAAAGATGGATGAAGTCACTAGAAACATCACTATCTGTCTTCAACACAAAGAAGACATGGAGAAGAAATACAACGAAATGAAAGAAGAACTTGATTCCCTCAGACTCATCATATCTAAGGATTTTGATGATGTCGAAAAGGGGGAAGGAAAGGTAGAAAAGAAGGCAAAACAGGTAGTGATTATGAAAAAGAAGCCAGCTGAGAAAATGCCTGCTCCCACTGCTCGTTCTAAAAAGCTAAACCCCAAACAAGCAGCGGAGGCAAGACAGATGCAAAAGGACAGAGAAGAAAAGGAGAGAAAATTGAAAGAAGAGGCAGAAGCTAAAGCAGCAGCAGAGAAGAAAAGGAAGGAAGTCTACAGCGAAGAAAACTTAACTTCGGATATGGTGCTTGCTGGCTACAAGCATGATGAGATAGAAAATGAAGAATGTCGAAAGCTATTTTTAGCAGATAGAGAAAAGCAGCAAGCAATGAAGGAAAGATATAAGGAGGATGAGGCTGGCTCACCTGTGGAG
>JAPKLX010003140.1:0-11544 GCA_026898415.1 Leonotis leonurus
ATGTTCTGGATCTTCTCCTCTACAGATTCCTACTTTTGATCTGATTTTTCTTGAGCTACTTCAACTACTGCTCTGTCATCATCCATCTTCTTGTTTAGCTCTTTGACTTTGTCTCTGAGCTTTCTGCGCAAATTTTTCTCCATGTCATTCACATAATCCTTCTGATATTGATTAAAATCAATAAGGACTTGTGTGGTCTTCTCCAGGTTGATGTTGCGAGTGCTGGTCTTCTGGTCTTGTACTCTAAGTGGGATCTTCTTTGTTCTCTTCTTTGGATTCTCAGCCTCCTTTTTACTTCCTTTTGTCTCTGTTGGTGTTGCTGTTGCTGGTGACTTGGACTTGTCTGCTGCACCAGATGTGCTAGGTCTTTCTGGTTGGTCATGGTGATCTCTTTGATCACCCATCTGCACATCCTGGTCAATTTCATCATCTGACTTAGTAACACTTGTGAAGAAATCCATTCTATCGGCATAGAATGGTGTCAGGTTGATCTTGAGAAGTTTGGCTTCATGTTCATAATGGCTAGAATCATCTCGTGATATTCTGCCCTTATCTCTCCAACTATATTTGTGGAGCTGTGTGCTCATTTTTTGTGGACTCTGGAACAGATTGCATAAGTTATATTCCACCTTTATTCAAGCACTCTCCTTCTATAGTCTGTTCTTCTTCCTCGTCTTCTGTGGAACTCCATCGAAGGATGTCATCCACGATCTGGGAAGTGGAACTCCTCAACCTCGTGCATCTTTTGTGTTTTCTTCTTTTGTAATCTTGTGGGAGATTACAGATTCATCAAAAACAACATGGGGTGTTACCTCCAGAACATGGGTTGTCTTATTTAAAACTCGATAAGCATGATAAGCTTTGCTAATCCCAGAATATCCTAGAAATATTCCTGGATCTGCTTTGCTATCAAAGGTTTTTAATTGAGATTTCCTATTGTTGTGGATGTAACACTTTCAACTGAAAGCACGAAAGTATTTGATTAGAGGCTTCATGTTGTTCCATAGCTTGTATGGAGTCTTCCATTCCTGAGTTGTAACTGCTGATCTGTTCTGGGTGTAGCATGTTGTGTTGGCTGCTTCTGCCCAGAACTTCTTCGGCAATTTGTCTCGTTTAGCATAGTCCTAGCTGCTTCCTTTAACGATTTGTTGCGACGTTCCACTACGCCGTTCTGTTGTGGAGTTCGAGCAGCTGAGGTCTGGTGAACTATATCCATCTTTGAGCAGTATTCGTCTAATATCTGGTTGAGGAATTATGTTCCACGATCTGATCTAATAGAAAGAATGCTTGACTCTTTTTGAGTAGTGAGTTGGGTGAGCAATTCAGGCACCTTCTCCAACGTTTCCTTCTTTTTAAATAGAAAAACAACCCAGTTGAATCTAGAATAATCATCAATTACAACTAGGGTGTATTTTCTACCGTTTATACTCAGGGGAGTGACTGGACCAAACAGATCCATGTGAAGAAGCTCTAGAGTTCGACTTGTTGAATCTGCAGCTTTGGTGGGAATTGAAGCTCTGGTCTGTTTCACTGCTTGGCATGCATCGCAAATGTGGTTTCCGTTGAACACCTGATCTCGTAATCCCTAACTAGTTTCTCTCTTGCGAGTTTGTTGATGGTTTTGAAATTCAGGTGGCTCAATGTCTTGTGCCACAGCCAACTCAATTTTGTGGTGGTCTTGGTCACCAAGCATGTCTCTTGTTCTGTGTTCCACTGAACAATATACAACTTTTCCTACAAAATTCCGGTAAGGATTGTTGCTCCTTCCTCATCTTTGACCACACACATGTTAGTTGTAAAAACAACTTGTTTTCCAGAAGCACAAAATTGGCTTACAGAAAACAGGTTGTGTTTAAGACCATCTACAAATGATACATTACTTACCGTGGTCTACCAACTATTAGGTCCTCCATAACCTTTTGTGTAACCTTTGGTGCTTCATCCAAAGGTTACTGTTGGACCATTTTGCTCAATGTAGTTGGACAATTTCTCTCGATCACATATCATATGCATCGAGCATCCACTGTCGATTATCCAGACAGCACCTCTAGCAGCAATGCTTCTCCTTTAGCTTCTCCCTCCCTACAGATAATTGAACTTAGCAACTCATTGTGGAAACAGGTGCTTTGTTAGTAACATAAGTTCCAACTAGAACCCATAAATGACAAGAAAAGAAAGAGTTAGAGTTAGATTTAATTTGTCGCCCCCTGAAGTCAATGAAGATCTGGTCCTTCTCTGTTATGTTATGTGTTATGTTCTATTTGGGTGGAGTCCCTTATTTTGTTGTTGACGATGCTTAGGTAGTTATGTTGTATTTGTGTTCTGGTGTCTTGGATTAGCTTTCTGTGCAGCTGGCTTCTTCTGTGTAGCTGTTGCTCTGGAAGTTGAAGTCTCCTATGACTGAGTTACCTATCTGTACCCAACACCCTGTTTCCCATTGAAGATCACAACAGGTTCTGGCTGTCTCCTGCTGTTCTATTTTATTAAGATGTCTTGGGGCTATTTGATATGGTTCTGTAATCTCACGATCTAGTTGGGCAGGGTCTTCCTGTTCTGTTCTGTCTTTTTATCTTTGCCCTTCCCTTGAGCCTTAACAAATTTTTTTCTATTGGCTGGCTTATCTTCAGTTCAACCTATGCCCTTCATGTCAGCCTTTCTGTATGTTTCGGCGATGTATTCTCTCATTATGTCTCCGTTTCAGTAGAATTTGTTTGTATATTTCTTTTCTTCCTTAGCTTTCTTTGCCAGTGCATCATATCTAGCAAGGAGATCGTTGATTTTTGCATTGAGAGTAGTGATCTCCTCATCTTTAGCTGTGATATGTTTGAACATATCTATTTCCCACATTGTGAATGCTTTGCTGACTTCCTTCATCTAGGTGAAGGTAGTTTCCAGATGCTCATTCATTTTCTGCATAATCTCAACCATTTCTCTAAGTCTCTTACAATCTTTGAGAGTCTATATAAACTCTTCCCATGAGATTCTTTCTGGGGGTTCTCCATCATCATTTTCTTCTTCTTCACTTTCTTGATCTGCCTCTTCTTCGCTAGCAGAATCATATATAGGTGAGTTAGATGAATTAGTTGGAAGTAGGTTTCCCTCAGATTGATCTAATCCATTGTCCATTCCTATGTAGCATTCTCCATAAACTTCTACTATGACTTCTTGAGCAAATAGAGCCTCGTCGTTATCTGATGAAGAATTAGAGAAGTTCCCGCTGGAACAAGCTGCATTCTTTTCTGCAATCATAGCTTTTATCTGTTCTTTGAGCTTTCTATCTCTTTTGGCTCTGAGCTCTTCATGTTCTGTCCGGCTCTATTTTGGACAGTCTGTCTTGAAGTGACTTTTCCTGTTACAACCAAAACAAGTGATATTATCAAGTGACCATTGTCCTTTTGTTGTCGACTGAAATTCCTTCTGTCCTTGTAGAATCTTTGATGTTTGTTTGTTCTAGATTCCAGCTTTTCCAGGCGCTTTACCATCATGGAAAAGTCAGAAGCAAATTTGTCTTTCCCTACTGTCTCATCAGTGGATGTAGACACTTTAGGGTTTTCTACAGGAGTTGCTTTAAAGGCAACATCATTTTCTTTCTTTTTCTCTTGTTGCTTGCTTGAAGAAGCTTCGGTTGCTTCATGTATCCTGCGCACTTCGAACTCATTTCTTGTGATGGCATTAAATAGTTCCTCAGAAGTCATAAAATAGCTCCACATAATATAAATGTCAATTAGTGGCAATGAACGAATAACCCTAAGGTTTAACTCCCTTTGGGTGTACTTAGTTTTGTTGATCGTGAAGATCTCCAAGGTGATTCTGGTGAATCTAATCTTCATATGTTTAATGGCTTCAGACGACAACATCTTGAATTTTTCGAACTTTGTGCTTGCTTGAGATAGATTGTTCTCAAGCATTTCTTCTGATCTGACACACAAGTCCTCTAGTGCATCCTACATCTCCTTCGCTGTTTTGAGGTCATGGATGGTAGCAAGATAAAGTCCTTTGACCGTGCTGGAAATTATCCATTTGGCATAGTTGTGTAGGCCAGCTTCTTTCCTCTCTTCTATTGTGTAGTCTCTAAGGTTCTTGAGAACATTTTCATAGTCTACAACAACTTTTGGCCCTTTTGCACCTTCGATAGTGGTTTTGGTCGTATCATAGATGGGAGTGGGTCCGTTCTCGATCACATTCCACATCAGGATGTGATGTGCTTCAAGACACATCTGAATTCTCAAACTCCAGTCTTTGTAACCCTGGATAGAAAAATTCTCACAAGCTCTCGCTACGTTGGAATTCATAGTAAGCAAAAGGTTAGTGAATGAGATAATATGTATGAATTTTTTTCACAAGATCTATCAAGAATAACCACAGATTGTGAAATCTGGTGAAAGAGACACAATGATGAAATTAGATACACTGCTCTGATACCACTTGTTGGTTCCGATGAGCAGTTATTGGTGTATTTGGGGGGGGGGGGGGAACACCCCTACGTCCAAGACTATCAACTTGATAGTAATTCACTAAATTGTGAAAATAAATCCTCGCTTATTTAGACTGACAGAGAAACGGTCACTACAAAAAAGTCCAAACTTGACTAGTGTAGTGCATGAAGAAAGTCGTGACTTATCACTTACTGGATTTTACAAAGGTGAGAGTTCTTCCGTAAGATTGAAGGCTAGAGGAAGATAAGAACTAAAAATTATAGTGTTTGTATCCTAAATAAAATTTAGTTCTATAGTGAAGTGAGAGATCTAGCTTTAGATAAATATAAGTATTGCTAAGATATGAGATTCTAGATAGCAGAAATAGCTAAGTGATGTGAATGATAGCGTTAAATGCTTTAAAAACTTGAGAGCTTGAATTTCTGCAGAGTTTGATCGCTTGGGAATCCGTAATTTTTGTAGAATCCCTTGTGGAGTATTTATAGTGTTCGATTTCTCAAACTAGCTGTTGGAAAGTTTTATAGCACGAACTAGTCGTTGAATCATACTCCTTGTCAGCTATGCATCATTTGTTACCATTTATAGTATGGTCGCAGTTCTTAGTATTCAAAATCATTTACCAAAATAAGTACTAAGAGACAGATGACCCATTTAGGTAGACCATATGTTCTTAAGCATCTCATAGGATGCCCCAAGTTCTGTGTGCTGAACAGATCATTCCATGATCTGTTAAATCACCTTCTGTTATTTGGATACTTCATTGATTAACAGTATTTGGACAGAACATATCATACGTTCTGTGTTATAGACAGAATGACTCCTTCATTCTGTGTCTTGAAAGTCCTCTAGAACTAGTCTAAGTATGATGCTCTATAGACACAGAACATGACTCATGTTCTGCTTGTTTACAATTCAGCATCTTAACTATATTAAGTCTACTATAAAATAAGGTAGGACCAGAACATGACTAATGTTTTGTTCCTTTACATTATAATATGTAAACTAACTAAAAATAAAACTTAAGTCTATGTTGATCTCCTATAGATAGATCTTAACACATATCTTAATATCTTTACAGAACAGATCAACTCCATACACAAAACATACTACGTTCTGTACTAGTAAAACACTTAAGCAAAATCAAAGTGTGTGTTTCGATAACCATCATCAAACTTATTACACGGGGTTCCCAACAATAAGCTGTTAATTATATGTTGCTTTGATTCATCTACGCTTGCGGGTGTTTCATAACCCTAAACAATGATATCTTGGGTGGTAGTGATTGACTTACTTGGAAGTGCTCAACTTTAAATCGTAGAGAATCACATCTCGATTAACACGGTTTGATTAAATTCGCGTGAGGCATTCAAAAAGGTTTATTACATAAGAAACTCGACCAATTGAAATTTATTCTGTATGTAATGAATAAGATCTGAACCGGATCACTCACGAATAAGTATATTAATTAATTGTGAGTTGTCAGCAAACTCAATTAATTAATGGATTTAATAAATCTTAAACGCGGAAAATAATTAATGACAAGAGGGTTACATCTGTAATTTGGTTTGATTAAAATGTGTTCAATATCTATCTTATAGTGGAGTTGATAAATATTTATAATGGAATTTCACTTTATTCCATTTTCATAGAGTAATTAATTTGAGGTAAATTAACTTGAATTTATTAATTTAAGTCTAAGTTGGATCAATCAATTAATTAAAATTAACTGAGCCCAAAAGAAATTTGGAGATACATTTAGGAAACCTCATCCCATATTATAAGCATCTCTTGCCTTTGGTCCTATTATTTCTTTTTAACCATCTCGCTATCGATTTTGGGCCTATTATTTTCCTTTTATCAAATTCGTCATAATGGAGCAGTGACCTACACTTTCTTCTATATGGAGTCTCATAGTGTGTCATTCCTATGGTTGTTTGTAAGCAAACTCAATAAATATTGATTCCTACTTACTCTTCTGTGGAGTACTACAATGCTTAACATGTACTATAATGTTTAACATGTTATTTTCGATTGTCCATCAATTTATGGTTGGTAGGCAGTACTAAAATTTAATCTTGCATATACTCTTTCTGAAGACTCATCCATAATCTGGATATAATCTTGTGTCTTGATTTAATGTGATCAACACTAATTTGTTTGAATCACAAGTGATTAATATGGTTAGAAAATATGAATATTTTAAGAGGCGTTCGGCTATTTGTCAAATTACGGTATTTCCTCTCTTGGACTTGGCTAGAATGCAGTTAGGTAGGGTTAGAGAGAGAGACTTATCTAATAAAGTGACGTGTGGTTGATTTCCCTTTATCTAGATAGTTCGGCATGAACAACTCCCTAACTGCATAGAGGTTTTTATATGGCATCGAGTAATAGATGACATAGAGGTATCTACTAACTAATGCAACTGATAGGGGTTCTGTAGAATGATAGGCTACCATCTTCCTTAAGGCTTTCATTTGTTTTACTAGTCTCTTTGTGCGTATAGTTTTGGTTGCTAACAAAATTCATGATAATGTGCTCTCATTTCTATTTAAAAATTCTGAAGGTTGTCATTTCCCTTAAGGTCATTGATGTAGATTTTTCAGAGTTTTGAAAACTTAAAATCTCGCAACGTGACATGCTATATCTTTCTTCTTATCATCTCACCAAAATTTATCCTTCATAACGTGAGACACCTAATCTTCTTTTAAAAGTGATTTCATTATTTGCTTATCATCTTATTCTCAAGTTCGAGTTAGTATTTTCCCTCCAAAAGAATATGTTCAGTAGAAAAACTTAATTATATTGTTCACTTTTGAGTAAATTCTAGTTAATTTGAAAAATTAAAAAAAAAAAAATGTCACCGTTCATCCAATTCTTTTTGGGTTGGAAATGGTAAGCAGTTCTTTGCCAATCCAACAATTTAGCAGTCCATGGATATGCAGGTCCCAACTTGGGCCCACTCTTTGGCGACACGCCTTCCTCCACTCCTCGCTCCGTCGTCACTCTTTCGTGCACGACGCCATATGTCGACAACCTCACAACAAAAAACAACCCGACGCCCAACAGCACCGTCATCAAAAGCAAGATCACCGGCGACGGGCGCCTCCGGAGCTCCTCCCGATGCGCCACATGGCGACCGAGCAATGGGGCCCATGGAGCTTCAACGGTGACGGTCGACAGCTCATCGTTAGGGTAGAAATGAGATGCATTAGGGTTAGCCATATTCTGCATGGCTTGGTGTTAATATTTTTGAAGGAGAGAATAAATTTATTTTGGTTGGGAGAGAAGATGCTGAAGAGGGTTGGCATTATATGAATTACAAAACAGCACATTTTGAGCTGAATATGTGGATTGAGTAGAAAGCATTACATCTGGACAGAGAGAAAGGAGCGTGGAAAAGGTCTTCGAATAAAAGATTGTGGTTGAAAATATTGGCATGCGTGTAAGAATTTGGACATGCTTTTGTTTTTCACCAATTAAACGGCACGCACACTTTCATATGATCTGTTTTCTTGCATGATTTCACGTTTACATGGTCAATTAATACATTGAACTTTCGTTTCTTAGAAATTATTCCAATGGACGTGAATAACATTGACATATATATATGCTAGGTTGAGAAAATTGAAAGAAGAAAGAAAAAAAAATCCACAAGTCGAGACCGATAATAGATTGATATATAATTATAAGGGTATGTCATTAACATAATTATGTATGTTCTCAACTTCTCATTTGTCATTGTTTTACGCTTAAATTTCTTGTAATAAACCTTAATTGGTATTAATGTTCATTATACTTCAAAAGTTATATGTGTGTACAATAGATTTAATTAATAACTAGTATAAAAATATGTATTTATTCTACAAATTTTTCTTTACCTACGTCCTATAATTATATATATCCTCCTTATTCATATTAATTAATTTCTAAGGGCAGTTTTGTAATTTAATATACATATTTTTATCACAATATTAGACTCGATCTTTTTTATATCTAATTTTCCAGAATATTGACAAAATAGATTTCTAATAAAATACACAACTTTTACATAAATACTTATTTTGATATGGGATAAGGGTTTAAATACTTATTTTAATAAAGTAGATAAAACAATATTTATAAATAAATAGTACTGTAAATAATTTCTATCTTAAATAAGCATATATGAAAAAAATTATTAATTAAATAATTTGAATTAAATAAGCACATGATAAATAATTTTTATCTTTTATTTTGAGATGACTATTTTTTGTGAAAGTTACCCATTAATCCTTTTGATAAATATTAAAATATTCATTTAAAATAAAAGATAAAATTTAAAAATAAATGATAAGATATACACTTTTATACGAAGAAATTACTATTGTCATCATTTACTCACGTATCATGTAAAATAATATGGGCACATGTGAGAACTCACTATTGCATTCACTAAATAAGTTTGATTAAATAAGTATATAAGAAAATTATTCGTGTGCTCAATATTTTATTTAGTAAATATTTGAATTACACCGGAACATGATAACATCTCTCATGCACTTATTTATTTTAGGATAAACAAAAATTAAAATATCCAATTTGCAAAAGTCATATATCAAAAAATTTCAAACTCAAAAATACATTTGTAAAATACCCACATGTATCAAAATTATAAAATTAAAATGTAAAATTATATAATTAATATAAATAATAAATTTAGATTTTAGATAATACTCAATCAGATATCAGGTGATGGAACCGATAGAACTCGAATGAAGGGTTCACCGTTCCGCAGGATCCAAAGGTCCAATAAATAAATAATACATGTAATTTTATACGCAAATATACCATGTAAGATTAAAGAAGATATAATGCGAAATAAAATTATATTTTCTCCTATGCTAGTCCGCCGCTTGAGGAAAGACGATTTGAATCATCAGCTACGAATAACAATCCGCTCCGGGAAATCAAACCGTATCCCAACCTTCATGACTTTTAATCTATCATCATCACCTACAGCTCGGGTATCATGTGAGCGATAATCTGTCAAGTTTTATCGAAAGGCGAGGATAACCTTGTGTGGAATATTGCCCAATTTTCAAAAATTGCATAGTAATTTCACACTATGGTGGCAAAAAATATAACCCTGGAAGTGATGATATTCTCGGCCACCCCTTCCCCTATATTTATAGGAGTGATGTGTGTTAAGTCAAGATTTTAAACTGGAAATCAAAATAATACAGTATGACAATTTGGAAATATAATATACTCCATCCGTGTCACGAAAGTGGTTCTACTTTTTTCATAAAGTACATTCATTGGAAAAAGAAAAGAAACATGACCACTTTCATGGGACAGAGGGAGTATATAAATTTAAAATTAACATTTTCTCTTGAGCCCACTACATATGTCACTACAAAACCAACGGAATAGTGACGGAAAAATTTTTCGTTTCTAAATTTTAACGGATTAACAACAGAATTGTAATAGAATTTTTGTAAAATTTTAGTAAATGAATTAATGACGGAATTATTCGTTATTAAAAATTTAGTAACATAATTTTCCGTTATAGTTCCGTTACTAAAATTGAAAAAACCATTCTAAAAATGAAAATTTCGTTACAATTCCGTTGTTATATATAGTAACGGAATATATTCCGTTGTTAATTTTTTTAGCAACCATCGATATTATTACGAATAAATTCGTTACAAATCTGTTACTAAAACTTTTAATAACAAAATTTCTTGTTTTGGTAACGAAAAAATTTCGTTGCTAAAATAAATTTGTTTTTCTAGTGTGTATTTTCTTTCATTTAATATAAAGAATTAATTAGTTTAAACACATCGATTGAATTTTGGTAAGATTTCATCTTTGTGCCACGAAGCACTTCTATAACATTCGTTAGGTGTCTTCTGCAGGTTATTAAAAAATATATATATTCCATAATTTCATTACATTATCAGAATTCTTCTGTTGTTACAACTCTTGCTGATATCTGTTAAAATCAATGAAAGAATAAACCCATAACTCCTATACACTCCGAAAGGAAAGAAGGAAACAATACATATCTTGATTACAATTGGTTCTTTAACCAAACTAAATAAAGAAAAAAAATCAGTTATCTTTTTGTTGTGTTACGTATAACAATGTGTACCTAAATTGAGTTAATTAGCTTGAGCGAAGCATTTGCTTAGGATAAGCATCGGCAGTGGCGGCGGACCGAGGCGGCGGCAAATGAGAGTGGCCGGCGAAGTTCCGGTTGGTGACAGAGGCGGTGCATGGTGTTCCTCCACGGCGGCCGACCCCTTTGGAAAGACGGCAGCAGCAGCAGGTTTTGGTCGTCGTCTCTCTTCATCCATTGTTGTTGGTCTTCTTCCTCCAGAATTCGAGTAGCTTCACATGGTTGTACCATGTGCACAAAAACTAGTGCCGCGAGGATGGCTAGGAATATGTGAATTTTTGGAGACCTCATCATATTGTTGTTTGAGTGTGGAATATATAATTTGGATTTTGGAGATAATTAATTATGTTAATTAGAAATTGTGATATATTTTTGGTGATATCGGATGGGAATTTTGTGATGTTTGAGTGTGTATTTATAATTATAGGGCAGATGGAATAGACAATTTCCATGCAGATAGGTTTGACCGTTGACCGTTTGGATACTAATTTATGGGGGAAGAAGGACACATGGCGGATTGATTTGGTCGTTTTGAGGGAAATATAAATCATGCCTTATGTAATTTATATGAATAATGTTTGCCACGAAGTTCACAATTATTATTATTATTATAGTTTTTCTTGTTTTTAGTTAATTAATCTTGTAAAAGTTACTACAAGTTGTTTTATTTGAAATTTGTACAAGTCATAGCATATTCTAGTTCTTACATGTGTGGACTACTGCGAATTTTGTTAATTTCTTTGTTTTACAACAGAGAATGTACGAAATTGATTAATTCTTAATAAAATAATCTAAGATGTATTAATTGTTTGAATGAGAGTGGTGTAGGTTTTATTTAGTTGTTTGTTATAGTATCTTATTTAAGATCACCTCCACCCACCTTTGCTAAGGCTACCACAATATATATATATATATATATATATATATATATATATATATATATATATA
>JAPKLX010004267.1:0-10202 GCA_026898415.1 Leonotis leonurus
AACTGTAAATCCAACCTTCACGGTTGATCACTGTAAGATTGTTATCTCTCCATTAAGTTGGAAACCCTCGACTAACATCGAGTACTCGTGGACGTAGGAGTTTTTATCTCCGAACCACGCAAACCAAACCTCTGTCTCTCTCTCTCTCTCTTTATTTCAGTATTGATTATTCTTTATACCACAACTTGAATACTGATTAAGTGAAAAGAGAAACAATTGCATTAAGTTTTCTGAAACAAACGAGTAAGATTTAAGGCCACCACATTCTGCACACTTAAGTTATTAGTCCATCAGTCAAACACTAAGTGTAGACTGAAGGATTCCTAACTGAAAGTTCATCTCTCTCACTGAAGTTCCCTCCCTTCAGTTCAGGAGCACAAAAGTTTTAATTGTAAAAAATTGACTTGTGTATTCCCCCCCCATACACTCAGTTTCACTTATTTCGGGACCAACAAGTGGTATCAGAGCAGTGTGTTTAATTACCACTGTTTCTAAGACCCAAGGTTTTTAAACTGATCTTTTCAGAAAACTCACTTGCATCTATCTAATCTCTCCAATGGAGAAATCTCTTATGTTGCCTATGTTCTCAGTTGAGGACTATGACTAATGGAAGTATAGGATGACTTCCTATCTGAAAGCACACCATGTAATGATGTGGCAAGTTATCACAACAGGGCCAATCAAAATTATGAAGACGTTTCCTCAGGAAACAGCTGGCATTAGAGAACTAGGAATTGAAGAGAAACCACTCAATGAGTACTCTGCCGATGAAAAGAAGATCGGTGACCTAGATGATTATGCCAAGCATATCATTTCAGGAATCCTGGAAAGGCCAATGCTTGTACACATCCAACACTGCGTAACTGCAAAAGAGATGTGGGAAACGCTCGAACAGATGTGTGCTGGCTCTGAAGAAATCAGGGAAAACAAACTAACCTTAGAATGTCAAAAGTATGATGCTTTCTTGCAAGTACAAGGAGAATCCATTAGCGAAGTGGAACTCAGGTTCATGCAGATTCTAACTGCTGTTAGAGCACTGAAACCTGAAAAGTACACACAAAGAGAGATCAACCTGAAGATAGTTTGGTGTCTTCGTCATGAAGAATGGTTGCCCTATCAGATACGAATAAGTGGGCGTCCAGACTTCAACACCCTCACCACTGCTGCCATCTTCAGTATACTGAAGAGTCACGAGACAAGGCAGAGAATATTGGATATCTCAAATCCAATCAAAGAAACAAACCCTATCTCCACTTCCTCTCAAGACATTGTTTCCTTCAAGGCAGACAAGAGTCCAGCAAAGGAGTCAAAGCCAGAGGCTCTAGACCTCGAAGGTATGACTAAGGCTGAACTAATGGAGCAATACGTTTTAATGGCAAAACATTTTGAACGTGCAGATCTGAAGAACAGCCGCTTCAGAAAATTCTATAGAGACAACCGTGCCAGAAGAAGCACACCATCAACTGAAAATTCCACCTCTACATCCAATCAGGACACGACTGCCAATCAGTCCAGACCTGAACGACCACAGTATAGCAAAGGAGTTTGCTATGAGTGTGGAGCCTCAGACCACTTCAAACCTGACTGCCCAGACCTAAGCAAAAAGGAAAGGGAGGAACTCAGGTTGAGAAGAGACCAGAGGAATGCAGAAAGAAAGGCTATGATGGTTGATGATGATCCAGATCAGATCTACACACTAAGTCAAGCTATGAGAAGCACTTCTCAAACTCTTCAGACGATGAAGATCTAGGGCTCCTTACCACTGAAGAAGAGGAGTCACCTGAAGTGTTCTGCTTGATGGGCAACGGAGAATTTGTCCCTCAGGTAATTTACGCTCATGTAATGCCTGAAGGATACATTGATCCTAAAACCAGGAACTCTACATCATATGCACTCATTCCATCTACTCCATCCATTGCATCCAAACAAGAGATTCAGATTACATCTGAAAACGTACAAACTGAAACGATTTCCAAAACTGAAACTTCTTCAGTTAAGGATGACATAAACTTGGATGATGAGGCAACCATCTCAATGGAAGAATATGAATCCTTATTTGAGGATTTTCGCAATCTACAAGCAATCTTTCTGATGATAAAGAAAGACAATGAGGAACTAACATCCAAACTAGATGCTAAACAAACTGAAGGCTTGAACAAAAGCCTACCTGACACTGAAATACATGAGATGTCTCATCTCAAAAAGGAACTTGATGCAAAGAACAATGAAATATTGTTCAAGGACTCTCAGATTCGTGAACTCACTAAAAGAAATGAACTGCTATCTGAAAGGATAGAGTTTTACAAAACAAAGGTTGAAACTTGGACAAAATCTGGATATACTAATCAGTTGCTGAGTGAATCTAAACGACCAAAAGGCAAAGGTCTTGGTTTCAATCAGGACAAGGCCAAAGTACCTTTCCTGAAGGTACCCAAACCATCATTTCCAATTATATCCTTTGTGAAAGCCACTGACAAGGCTTCCACTGAGGATGTGATTGCCACTGACTATGGCAAAGCCACTGACTCTGGCAAAGACACTGACTCTGGCAAAACTGAAAATGCTTCTAAGTCCCAAGGGAAGAAGTTACTGATTGAAAACCAGCCTAAACTGAAGGTTAAGGTCACTACTGAAAAACCTGTGTCTACTGAAAGACGTGCTGCTACTGAAAAACCAAAGCAGGCTTTCAGAAAACAAGTTGTTACTAAAGACACTACTCATACTGAAAAGAAGACTTTCAGGAAGCCTAAGGTAACTGACAAGCCTAAGGCAACTGAAAAGTCAAAGGGTAAGGCTACTGAAAGGCCTAAGACCCAAAGGAAACGACAAGGACAATATGCCACTGAAAGGCATGACTCCAGGAGACATTATCAGTCTCCTGAACCAAGAATTTACAAAGCAAAGTGTTCACACTGCACTTGCTCATCAAATGGTTCAAACTATGACACTCGCAGTCATAGAACACAACGCTGGGAAGCATATGAACGTAGGAATTCATCACCTAGTTCATATTATTCTGATTTTTCCAGAAGGTCAAATGATTTTCATGCTCCCCCAGTTCATTACTATGGACCAAGGTTTTCAGTGCACACTGAAAAACGATGGACTAAACCTCAACCTACTGATGCTCACTTTAAGGCAAAGTCCAAGCCTGAAGTAAGCAGAAAGTATGTACCAAAGAAAGTCAATGCTGACTTTCAGAAGTCAAAACCAAAAGTTGCATCTGCATCAAAAGTCATTAGGCAACATTGGGTGCCAAAGCATGTCATGCATACTGAAGTTGGGTCTAGTTCAAAACTGGATCCTGAGACTCAGTAATTGCAGGACTCAGGGCCAAGGAGAGGTGCACAAAAGGAGCAATCCAGCTGGATCATAGACAGTGGATGCTCAAGGCACATGACGTTTCAGAAAGAAGCCCTCTCCAACTATACTGAGAAAGATGGTCCTCAGGTAACCTTTGGTGATAACTCAAAAGGTTTCACTAAAGGGAATGGTACTCTCAATATAGGGAATGTTTCAATAATTGATGTTTCCTATGTTTCTGGCCTGAAGCACAACTTACTTTCAGTAAGTCAGTTGTGTTATAAAGGTTTTAATGTTGTTTTCAGTTCTGATGAGTGCAGGATTAACAAGCTCACTGATGAGACCACTGTAATGAAAGGCTTCAGGGTGGGAAATATTTATGCAGCAGACTGGAAAGCAACCTCCCCTGAAACATGCCTGGTCTCAAAGAGCACTTCAGAACAAAGCTGGTTATGGCACAATAGGCTAAGTCACCTGAACTTCAAAGTCATTAACAGACTTGCAAGACACAGCCTAGTTCGAGGGATGCCTAACCTAGTCTTCGACAAAGACCATGTTTGTGGATCATGCCAAACTGGAAAGCAGATCAAAGCTTCATTCAAGACCAAAGAAACTCCATCTACTGAGAAGATTCTTCAACTCTTACACATGGACCTATTTGGACTTGTGACTCCACTCAGTGTTAATGGTAGGAAATACTGTCTTGTTATTACTGATGATTTCTCTCGTTTTACTTGGACAGTGTTTCTAAGGAAGAAAAATGAGACAATGGAGCGTATACCTGAACTGCTCACAAAGCTGAAGAATCAGAAATCAACAAATGTCATCACCATACGCACTGATCGAGGAACTGAATTCCTCAATACCAAAATTTCAGATTTTTGTGCGCAAATGGGGATAGAACATCAGACTTCAGCTGCAAGAACTCCACAATAAAATGGCGTTGCAGAAAGAAGGAACAGATCACTGAAGGAAGCTGCAAGAACGATGTTACACAGTTCAGGAATTCCTAAGAAATTCTGGGCTGAAGCCATCAACACAGCTTGCCACACTCAGAATCGATCACTCCTCACCAAATGCCAAGGCAAAACCCTATACGAGCTATGGAATAACAGGAAGCCAACTCTTAAATATTTTCGTGCATTTGGTTGTAAGTGTTATATTCACAACAATGGCAAAACCCAATTAAAAACTTTTGATGGTAAAGCAGATCCAGGATTTTTCCTTGGTTACTCAGAGGAGAGTGCTGCCTATAGAGTTTTTAATAAGCATAGCCTTGTAGTGAAAATGACACCTCATGTTATTTTTGATGAATCTATTTTTGAGTACAGGATAAATCAAGTTGAAGTCATTACTGAAAGACTTCAGAATCTGAACCTAACTCCTTCAGTTCAACATCCAAAGGAGGTTTTCATCTGGAGTTTAGAAGAAGATGATGAAGAGAACGCTCCCACTGAAGAAACAAACATCAGATTGGATCAAGACATGAAGTCCACTGAAGTTGGAGCTTCAGAATCTGAAGATAGGACTCCAGCCCCTGAACCTGAAACTGAACACTTCTCTCCTACTGAACCTGAAAATCTCACCACTGAGATTCCACCTAGAGAAGAAGACATCCAATCTGAAGATCTCATTGACGTTCAGATTCTACCTGAAGTACAGACACAAACTGACAATCTCACCACTGAGATTCCATCACCAACTTCAGGGAGTAACAGTCCTAACTTAGTCAATATTCCTATAACTATTGCTACTAACAATATTTTGGCCAGTTCAGATAAAGCTATTTTGCAGGATATTCAACAAACTGAATATGTAAGAGCCAACAATCAAGGGGGAACAAGCACAATCCCTCAGACTGAAGAAGAATTTAATCCATTTCAACGAAACCCTTCAGTAACAACACCACCTCCTAGTCAAAGGATGGATCTAATGATTATCACTGAAGAGGATATGAGAAGAAGAAGAAGATGGATTGAAGATCAACCCACAGACTCAGTGATTGGAAGTCTACAAAGAGGAGTTCAGACCAGAAATCAGATTCAGGCAGAAATGGTCCAGCCATTAGCCACCGTTGAAGCTCCTACTGACTTCACCACTGAAGAACAACTACTGATTAAGGCAGATGTGGCACTATTCTCAGTGAAAACTTTCTACACAGCTGCTATCTCTCCAACATTGAACCCAAGGACGCTCAGGAAGCCCTTCAGGATATGAACTGGGTCTCCGCGATGCAAGAGGAACTGAATGAATTCACCAGGAACCAAGTTTGGGAACTTGTGGATCGTCCTAGGCATCAAGGTGTCATTGGTGTGAAATGGGTCTTCAAGAACAAGAAGGACGAGCTAGGAGAAGTTGTTCGCAATAAGGCTAGACTGGTTGCCAAGGGTTACTGCCAAGAAGAAGACATTGACTTTGATGAAACCTTTGCACCAGTAGCCAGACTGGAAGCTATCAGACTCTTCCTCGCCTATGCAGCTCACATGAAGTTCAAAGTCTATCAAATGGACGTGAAGAGTGCATTCCTGAACGGCGTACTGAAGGAAGAAGTCTACGTGGAGCAACCACCAGGATTTGAAACTGACTACACCAAAGTGTATAAACTACACAAGGCTCTTTATGGGCTGAAACAAGCTCCTAGAGCTTGGTATGACACTTTGTCTGTTTTTCTTATTGAATCAGGTTTCAAGCGTGGATCAGTGGATAGAACTCTATTCACCATCAAGTATAATGGAGACATATTAATCGTTCAGATTTATGTTGATGACATTATATTTGGTTCGAAGTCTCAGATGCTTTGTGACAAGTTTGCCAAGTTGATGAAGACTCAATATCAAATGTCAATGATGGGAGAGATGAGATTCTTCTTAGGATTCCAGATCAAGCAGTCCCCTGAAGGCATCTTTATCAACCAAGCAAAATACACAAAGGAACTGCTAAGCAAATTTGGCCTTCAGAACAGCAAATCAGTGAAGATTCCAATGAACACAAATGGAAGGCTAGAACCAGATCCTGAAGGAAATCCAGTCAACCAAACTGAGTATAGAGGAATCATTGGATCCCTTCTATATCTCACTGCCAGCAGGCCAGACATCACCTTCGCAGTTGGAGTGTGTGCACGCTATCAAGCCAACCCTAAAGAGTCACACATGGAAGCTGCAAAGAAGATTCTGCGCTACCTGAAGGGCACACCCAACCTTGGCTTATGGTATCCTTCAGATGATAACTTAGAACTAACTAGTTATTCAGATGCTGATTTTGCAGGTTGCAAGTTGGATAAGAAATCCACTTCAGGTACATGTCAGTTCTTGGGAAACAAACTGATTAGTTGGTTCTCCAAGAAGCAGACTTCAGTTGCTACATCAACCACTGAAGCTGAATACATGGTTGCTGGAAGTTGCTGCTCACAGATTCTATGGCTCAAGCAACAGCTTAGAGACTATGAAGTGCCTACCACTCAGGTTGCAATTTATTGTGACAGTTCAAGTGCGATTGCCATCACTCAGAACCCAGTTCTACACACAAGGTGCAAGCACGTGGACATCAGGCATCACTTCATCAGAGATCACGTTGAAAAGAAGGATGTCATCATAGAGAAGATCCACACTGACATTCAACGAGCAGACATCCTAACCAAGCCATTGGAAGAAGCTAGATTCAAAATGCTAAGTGGAAGACTTGGCCTACTGAATCCAGACCTCTCCTGAATGTGTTCACTGAAGGTACAATTCTAAACTATATTACTGATGTCTTAATGACTCACTGACTCAGTATCCTTAGTATACTGAAGTCTTGATCATAATAAGACACAAAACAATGTGATGATTACACACTGGGTAACTCTACATAGTTATCTCAGATATCAAATCATCACACACTGCAAAACACATGTTTAAAACTAACCCTGCAGGCCACTGAAGTAACATACTGAAAGAACTTCAGAAACTGAAGTTTTACAAAGGCCAAGTCCAAGATGATGCTTCAACTGAAAGGTTTCAGACCAAGCTTAAAGATATGTTCAAAATCTGAAACTACAAGTCCACTGAAGCACACAAAGACCAAAATCTGAAGATTCTACGAAAGCAGAATCCAACTGAAGATCTTCAGATTCCACGCAAAGAAAAGGACAAGTTTTGAAGTTCACAGTCGCAACTGCAATCTGAAGTCCACTGAAGTTTCTACAACGGCCACTGAAACTTCACAGGCCCAAAACTGAAAGTATACATGTGGCGCAACAAAATCTGAAGACTCAAACTGAAGCACTTCAGAATCTGAAATCACCACTGAAAGGGAGTCAATCAGTTGCTAGTATCTCAACTGAAGTTTAACACTTGCATTTATTTCTCGCATTTATTTCTCTAAGTGTTAATCTATTAAAATCTGAATTGATTGATATAAGCAATCTATATTTTTAGCGTACCTCGATTTTCACAAACTTATATGATACGCTATCAAAACATTAAATGCATATCAGATTTGAACAGTATAAAGTGAATGTACTTGAGTGCTTATTTTAGAATTTTTGACTTTAGGGTAGTCAAACGTCGCACGTAAGTTACACGCGCTGCACTTTCCCGCTCATATTCATTATTTCCTACGTGGACTCTCCCTGACCATTGATCTCAGTAAATTTTAAATCACATCCAACCGTTGATCTCTAAATATATATATATCATCTCTCTCGACAGTTACTCACTTTGCATTCATCTTCTCTTCTAAGTCTTACGCTATACTCTTCCTGCATACTGAAATTCCGTGTTTTCTGCCCGCTAACTACTTGTTTGTGTTATTCTCGTTCCATAATGTATGAATCTTATTCTTTTTAAAGGATTTAATACTTTATTCATACAAACTGAAAACACTAACTTTGTCTGGTTAAATTTCAGTTATCATCAACATGGGCAAAAAACCTCTACCACCGGCACTATCCTTATCGCAACTAAGCCAACGACTCTTCCCAGAGCCAACGACCATTTACTCTCAGACTGACGTGGATGAAGCAAAGACTATATTTGAATTGATTCGATCAGTGAATCTGGATACGCTGACATCTCTTCGCCCACAGAATATCTATTCTGAAGCTGTGGTCCTATTCTATATCTCCCTTGGATATGAAGGAGACCAACTGATGACACACCTTCAGGTCCGAGTAAAAAGCAAAGAAACAGGCATCATCGAGGAGAAGCCTGTCCCACTGAACGTGACAGAAATGCTTCAGTCAGTCTTTGGACTGAAGAACAAAGGCAAGAGGAACCCCAACCAGTTCCTGAAATACAAAGCAAAGATTCAAGAATTTTTTGATGAGATCCAGGCAGACGGTGAATCAAGACCGTTCAGTACAGCAAACAACAACAAAGGACTTCTCCGTCCTGAAATGCGCCTTCTCCTGGATGTTGTTCAACTGAGCATTCTCGGGAAGAAATCATCTCACGAACAACTCAGCTGGCAAAAACTGAGTTTGATGCGAAGTATTTATGCTGCTGATGGATCAAACTGGGTAGCAGTTATGGAAGAGCTTCTACTGGCTGAAGCTCAGAAACTGAAGGAAGTCAAGGATGGCATCACTATGACTGGGACCGACACACTGAACCTTGCGACCAAGGTGTCAGTTTTGATCGAAGCGCGTTTCAAGAACGCTGAGAAGCTCTTCTCTGCCCACAAACCGTTTGAGCAGAGGCTTCTTTTTAACTCAAACCTGGATGTGCTTACATCCATGTATGGCAAAGTGAGAGCCATTCAGATGGAGGCTGACATCCCTCCTCTCGATGTGGATCCCATTCAGGCCATTGAAGAATATGATGAAGATGCTCCTCCTTCACCTCCCAAGATAAGTCCAATCAAAACCAAGAAGAGGAAACTGATCAAACGCCCTCAAGGTGTACTGAAGCTGAAAAAGCCTTTGGCTTTGGTTGATGAAGACTCCCCTCCTCCTTCACCACAATTTGAGGAAGAGGCACCCCAGTTCAGGCTTGCCAAACGCCCTTGTACTCTCCTCCGCCTGTCCGATAACCCATCACCTCAACGCCACCTCTGTCCTGAAGATTCTCTCTTTCTCTCTCAAATCCTTAACACTTCAGGTAAAACCTCCTCCCCTCCCAAGTCTTCTTCACCCCTTCTCACCCCCACTGACTCTGTAATTCACATCTCTTCTCCCCAACCTGAACCCATCTCTATCTCATCACCTTCATCTCCTACCAATCCACCCATCACAGAAACCGTTACTGAACCCTTACCCCCTCCTACAGTCGCCACTGAAACTTTACAAACTGAAACCACACACACCATTCCTGAAACCCATACTGACATACCTCCCACTGAAACTGTAACCATTCTACCACCACCAACCCTTATACCCACTCCATCCTTCACTGAAATCCACCAATCATTCATCCCTCCAGTAACCCACTCACCACCTCACATCACTCACCCTGAACCCCAGCCTAAATCCCCTTCACCCACTCACGTCTACTCTTCACCTGAATCATCACCCCAAACTCACCACATTGACCCTAACCCAACTCCAACTGAACCTTCCTCACCCTCAACTGCACCCTCACCACCTTCTTCACCCCCCACTGTAACTGAACCCCCTACTCAAATACCCACTGACACTGAACCTCCCCGCCAGGAAACACATGCCCATGCCTCCACCTCTGAACCCACTGAACCTATTGCAACTCACGCTCAACAATATCTCAATAATATTGAGTTGCAATCCATCAAATACCTCACCACAACTTTTCCTGAACTTTATAACCACACCCAACTCGCCCAAGCCTGCCAGCAACTCTGGACCTGGAGAACCATCCGCTTCCTGGATTCTCAGGCACTTGATTTCAAGGTTCAATTATGTGGCATGAGTGCCTTCTTGCTTGAGGAAGCTGATCTCCAAGCATGTT
>JAPKLX010001042.1:0-28851 GCA_026898415.1 Leonotis leonurus
TGTAAGAAGTAAAATGTAGTTATGTCTTGCATAACTGCCATAACCTTGGGCCTTCACTTCTGGTTACTGTGGCTTCCCATTTCCTTCATTACGCTACATCACAATTTTGTGATGTAGCCAGTATTTGAGGTTTGACCTGACCTATTTTACTCTTTCAAGCTCTTTTCTGTTTAAGCTTTACAAAATTCTTCTTCATATATATTTAATAGCTATTTACTTGCGCATTATAGTGGTGTAATTTAGTAGAAGTTGTACTATATTTGAATTGACCTCTGGTACTCCGAGTTATCCAGGTTGACTTTTTGGGATTCTGTTGTTTGACCACTCTTTTGTTATCTATTTTTCTCTGAGCAAAATCTATAAGTTTTGTCACACTTAAATGTAAATTAAGAAAGATCAAATGAATGTCCTGCTATCTGGCTTAGGTATAATGTGGTAGCTGATTATTACTCAGCTTTTAATGTTATCTTTCTGTGTCCAGGTTGCTGATTCTTCAACTCTTTATGGTTGCTGTGTTTTGGTTGAAGAAATGATACAAAAGCCGTCGGGGCTGATCTCTGCTATTTCTGATGGGCAACCCATCTGTTCAAGTCGAAGCCGTTTTATTTTGACCACATGGCGTTGTTACTGCATTCTTTCCAGGCTCCCTTTCTTTGAGCTGCATTTTGGCATCTTGAATAGGTTGCCAAATACTTTCTCTATTGCCCTATTTCAAATTCCTTCTTGTTAGGACCTTTAACACTAAAACATTACCTTTTCTATTTTAACATATTCTAGCATGATGCTTCAGTTGCTTACACAACTAAGTTGTCACCTCAGTGCTTGCTTTATGTAAAAAATATATGCTACATTTCACCTTCCAACCTCCAAGAGGAGGGAATAAACAAATAAAACATTATGTATTGGTGATATGTTCATGGCATTGGGACACATATTGGAACAACCATGGAATGGAAGGGTGCATAATCATGTGTCTTCTTAAACTATCATAGATGATTCTTCTTTCCTGGTCAAACATAATGATGCATGTTCAATTTGATCTCAGATCCAAATGTAGTTCAATAGGGAAATAACTTTCAGAATATAGCATATTTTGTTTTTCTATCTGAACTGCATGCTTTGATGGTGAAGTAAGGGACAGATCTAGGTCTTGCTGAAATATTTCTGTAGCTTAGTAATAAACTCTTGAGTCAATATGCATCCCCTCTCAGAAAGAAGAAAATAATTATAGTAAAATTGCCCATTTCATGTTAAGGGGTAGGTGATTGGTCTTTTGCTGCTCTAGAACTAAACTGGTAATTTGTGGAGTATGTACTTTTTTGGTTCAGACTTTGCGTAAGCTGTCAATCCGAGTACTTAAGTATATGTTTCACCTTTTCTTTTGTGCTTTAGCATCTTTACGGAAGAGAGGTTGGAGCGGTTAACAAAGCAGATAAATGGTTTGGATCTTGACTCACCTATGGGCTGTAATACAGTTGAAAGAATAGAAGACAAAGATGAGAGTTCACCACTGGCTGATTTAGTACCCATCACACAAAATGGAGCAGTTGAAACTTCTGAATCAAGTACAAGTGACTCTATCTCAGGAAACAAGCTCAATGATATATCTCAGTTTGAACTTCTGGAGCAAGACAGCTATGCGAAGAAAGAACCTAATGGCGGTGTTGTCCCTCTTGATCATGAAATAGAGAAACTAGCTTATTCCGAAGAACCCACAGAAGTTGATTCGCCTATTTCTGATAATCATAGTGCCAATCATTCATTTGAAAGGTGTTTAGCAAATTCTGTTTTACCATTTGTGCAGTATCAACAATGTGAAAGCTCCGAGTCTTCCCCCAGGTAGCTAAGATCTATCATCTATTATGTGGTTCGTGCGCTATATATGGTTTTCATTCAGTTTAAATATTTAGCATTAGTTTTGAGGAGCGGACCTATTTTTTTATTTTGTATTGTAAGTAAGTTCTTATGACCCTTCATGTCTGTATTTTGTTCTTAATCATTGTAGGATCCTTGATGTTTTTATATAATCTTATAGAGGTAGGTTTTGAAAATATGTTTTCATGCATGCAACAGATTCTTTTTGAATTGTGTCATTGAGTCTGAATATGCATTATTACCTTGGAGATTTCCTTATCCACTGATATATGACGGGACTTTCAACTGTTCCCGACAGACATAAAAAGTTTGTACTTTCTTACGAAATATCTGCATGCAACTATGCAAGTACTATAGTCAAATGTGCTTGTAATTATGCCACAGGGACTTGCATTGTCCATCATTAAGAAGGGTTTTGTAATCTGTTGCTGCAGCTTTCAAGCATCACCATGTGAAGATAGGAATTTTAGATGTGATTTTTATGAGGCAGAAACAGAAGAGGCATGCTCATCTGGTCGAGATATCTTCAGTGAACAAAGTGATATCCTTGCATGGGCAAAGGTCAAATCTGGAATGTCTTTGATTTCTACCATGATTTGTATGCCTCCTTAAATGTTCTCATTCCTGTTATGCATTTGTTTGCAGGCAAACAACCATGGATCCTTGCAAATCATTTGTGAATATTACCAACTATCTTGCCCCACTCGTGGCTCAACAGTTATGTTCCACCCTCTGGATCACCTGCAACCTCTAGAATATCATCGACCCGACGAAACAGTTCTACGCATTGCAGGTTCTACAATCAATTTGAATTCTTGCAATACGAGTTTGGAGTTGGCTGAGGTATGCTTAGGTGGCCTTATTTCATCATTTATTTTTCTAACTCTTTACAACATCAAATTTTTTACGTTTCACTGAAGACTTCAAAGGGTCTTCCCCTGCATGAGTGATTCATATTATGCACCACACAGTTACTGTTCTCTTTTTCATTTCCTTTTTCCAAATGTTTCATTTACTATTTTAACAATTCTATGCAGGCCCACAGCGCATTGGAGGTGGAAGAGGAAGCCACTGCTTTGTCAGTATGGGCTATTGCTTGCCTATGTGGTTCCCTACGACTGGAGCATGTAAGTTCATCTCTATTGGGTAGCAGCAGTCCACTTCTCACTTAGGAGACATTGATATACTTGTTTTCATGTCCTTTCATTATGGTGCAACTGTTATCTTGCATTAACTTGGAATTTACGTAATGACTATTTGCTTTGATACCTAGGAAGTAGACATCATATGCATATAGGAGGATCCCAAGGATGCATTTAGCATGTTTATTCCAGCTACATTAATGAAATTGTAGGAATTTACCTTCTGATGTTAGTCAACAGTATGATATGCTACTTATGGAATTAACTATTTTTTTGTCTTTGCAGGTGTTGACATTATTTGCAGGAGCCCTACTGGAGAAACAAATTGTCATTGTCTGTTCAAATTTGGTATGTGGTAAAACATATATTGTTCATTGTAACTCTGAATCGAATCATTTCATGGTTTTGTTTGCTTGTGCAGGGTGTTTTGTCTGCTTTAGTTCTATCAATTATCCCCCTGATCCGACCTTATCAGTGGCAGAGCTTGTTAATGCCGGTAATTTCTTGTTCTTTCGCTGAATTTTTTTCCATAAAATAGTTCATTTAATGGTTTTGTTAAAACAAAACCATTTACAGGTATTGCCTAATGACATGCTGGACTTTCTGGATGCGCCTGTCCCTTACATAGTGAGTTCTCCATATGTTTCTTCAGTTCAGATTAGAACCTTTGAATTGGGTATCGGAAGATTTCTTAATAAAAAAATTCTGGTGACTTTACTTCTTGTCTCATGCACTTCAGTTTGCTTTACTTGGAGATGAATTTTTTATTTTTTGTCAAAAGAATGATTGTCTTGATTGATACTTGGAATTGACATGAAAAGTACAATCTGATAGACTCGCGCTTTCAATCAATCATGATGACTAACTTGAACATACTTTTTTATATATTTTATCTGGATGTTCCCTTTTAAAATCTTGGTTTTTCTAAGGAGGCCTGATTGTATAATTTTAGTTCATCGTGCAATTTAACTTGTTGGAGTATATGGATCAAATTGAACTATTCCTATGATGTACAGTTATCATTTGTCATGCTGTAGTTACATTTTCCATCTATTCATGCTGTTCCATTATCGTTTTTTGAATATTTTTATAAGCAGGTAGGTGTAAAGAATAAAACAGAGCTGCAGGCGAAGTTAACAAATGTGATTCTGGTGGATGCCAATAGAAACCAGGTAAATTAGATGTCAATTCACTATTAGTTAGTTGAGAAACGATCCGAGTGCTGCAATGCTGAAATAACTTTACAACAGGCATGCACTGCGTCAAATAAAAAAAATTATATACCGAAAAGGAAAACTTCAATTCCCCCGACCCGAGTACTTCTCTTTGTAAACCTCCTTCCATCCTTTTTCCCTGTGCTACATTTGGTTTTACAAAACTACGACCACATATTCAACTAAGTAATATTACATCTACTAATTCAGAATCGCACAAATTTTGAAGCAATAGCTTCTGCAACAGCTGCATGAGTCTTTTTCTAACATTGCTAAGCTAAGTTGGTATTTGCTTGTAGAAAATTTTCACTTCAAAGTTGCTGCTTGTACCTGATCCTGTATGGGTTCTTTCTTTATTCTTCATTTCCCCCCTTATTAGGTGAAATCACCATCACTACCTCAGCTACCTGAACAAGAAGAACTGCATTCACTCCTCAGTCCTTACCATGCAAAACTGGTGGGGGAAAATTTCTTGGGGAAGAAAAGACCAGTTTATGAATGTACCGATGTGCAGGTGGTGTTTTTATTTGCATTTTTTATTTCCTGTTTCTTGATTTGACCACAGATAACCTTGTTCTACTACTTGAAAAGATTCTTTTCACTAACATGAGAACAAATAAATTTTACGTCTCTGTACTGAATGTTCAAATGGTTTTATACTTGATCCTTCTTGAAATGAAAAGTGTTCACGTCCTGCTATTCAGTTATAAAAGGACACAGCTATCGTTTCACGTATATGCAACTTATGTATATTAAAACGCTATTTTGAATAATTGTAGGTTGAAGCTGCTAAAGGCTTTCTGGGGGTGCTACGGTCTTACTTGGACTCCCTCTGTTCTAACCTTCGTTCTCACACAATCACCAATGTTCAATCAAACGATGATAAGGTCTGTTTATATTGGCTCTTATTGTATAACTCATCTGTTAATTATTAAATATGCCAAGTTACTTGTTTGTGATTCAGGTATCGTTGTTGTTAAAAGAGAGTTTCATCGAGTCTTTCCCGAGTCGTAATTGGCCTTTCATGAAGGTGGGTACTCAACTGTGCTCTTTCCAATTCTAGTAATCCATTTTCAGTTTAAGTCTGATGGGGTCTTATATGTTGGACGAACAGCTTTTCTTGGACACACAGCTCTTCTCTGTGCATACAGATTTCGTACTCTCTTTCTTCCAGAAGGAATAATATACAATACAACACTTGGAAGATAATATATATAGGTTGGAGAAACTATTATTTATGTATTTGCCTCAAGATTGTGAATGGAACTGGAAAAGCAAGAAGCATAATGAATGAACGTTTCATGATGTAGTAGATGATTGGAACTGGAAGACTTCTAGATGACTGATTAATTTCTTACAGAAAAGCAGAAGTTTATGGATTAATTGTTGAAAAATAAGTTCTTGATATGAATATGATATGTCAGTATTGAATTGGAGAGGAGAATGATGGTTGGTTTGCTATTATAGATAAAATGATGTATTTATATAAAAGGAAGAAAAGAGGAGAAGATATATATCTATCTATCTCCAAAGGTTGAAGAAGGCAAGGGGGGAGGTGGCATATGCAATACTCCCTCCTACGCGTGGTGCTGCTTCCCTGTTACACGCAAATCAATATTTTATTTTATTTATTTTTACTTTATTAAAGTAGATTGTTGTCATTCGACGGGACTAATATTTTATAAAATTTATAAAAGTATTTGACATCATTTTCTTTATTATTATCTGTTGTCATAGATCTATGAACTAATTCACGTACTAAATATGTAGAGTAAAAACCTTTAATTATATTGACTTGCTAATGATAAACTTAATCGTTCTAAAAGTAATGAAATAAAAATGGTTCTGTATGAGTTAACTAAAAATAAATCTTAACTGTTGAATTATTTAGATCAATGGTGCGGATTAAAAGATAATTTTGGTATATATTTTATTTAAAATATTTTATCCCTAAATATAAGGAATTTATTATTCTTTGTGATTAGGATTTATTGATTAGGATGTAGTTTAATTATATTCATTGGATGAAAAATATGGATGGTTCAGATTTATTTTTAGTTAACACAAGCAGATCTATTTTCAATATAATCATCTCCTATATATATATATATCATAAATATTAAATCCTCGTAAACTTGTCTATTAGTAGTCTCGTACTAACAACTTAATATTTTTTTAGATATATTTGAATTTAATTTATATACTCATATTCGTTCTAAAGTAAAGTAAAAAATGGTTATAATACTCATTATTATTATAGGTGTTCAAAAGAATCGTAATCGCCGGTTCTGAGAATCGAATCGTAAAAAATTATTAAAATTCTACACCGCAACTGTATAGGAAGCGGTTCGGTTTCGTTTTCGGATTCAAATGTTCTGAATCGTAAACCAATTGATTTCATCTTACACACATATAATAATGTGTTATAAATTTGAATATATAAAATATATATAAATAAATATTACTGATGCAAATAAACTATATTTGAATATTTATAAAATCTAACCAATTTATTTGAATTTTATGTATGCATATTCATCTCAAAATCGACAAATGTTTTGTTACACAACTTTATCCATTAATTACTAATCCATGTCTAAGTCCGTATGAAAATAAACTCATATTATATAAATTCAATTATTTATATGTATATGTACATTCACAATCTGATTAAAAATTAAATATATATACCCGTGTTTGCTACGAAAATTAAATATATATAATTTTTATTGAGTATGAATAATTTATTTAAATTATTTATTTGTAATTTGACACACATTTTCTCACGTGCTCATATAATTCAAATTATTTTGTGGAATGAAATACATAAACACATGATCAATTTTCTCATGTGCACATATAAGTGGATACTTTTATCTCTTATTTTTAAATGTGTATTTTTTTTTTATCTTTTATTTATTAAAGTGAGTATTTAAATTTTTTATTCCTAGATTATATATGTTAATGTTTTTAAAATAACATATAATATAATATAGAATATATAAATAAATAGGAATATTATATATTATTTTATATTTATATATTACTTTCTCCGTCCCGCTTAAGATGATGCGTTACTTTTGAGCACAAAATATTATGAGAGTTGAAAAGTAGTGTAAAGTAGTGATATGAATATAATATTATTTAATTAATGTGTGTAAAAAGGTGGACTAAAAAAGAAACACCTCAACTTATATGGGACGGCCCAAAAAGAAATACTTCCCATCTTAGTTGGGACGGAGGGAGTATTATTTTAGTGAAAAATATGAATTTTCAATGTTTATTGTTTATATTGAAAATTATATACGGATCATTAGAATAATAAGATAATAAAAAATATGTTATAATAGTCACATGTGATAAATTATAAATTATAATTATTTTTTATTCAAATAATGTGAAATCTAGATATTTTCATACAATTTATTAATTTTCATCAAATTGAAAAGGTTGTAGATAATTTATATAAATTATTATTAAATTAATTATCAAAATATACATATCAAATTAATATATCACTTTATATATATATATTATATTATATTTATAAAAATGATATAGAGTAGTATATAATAAAATATATAATATACATAGAAATAAAAATATAACATAAATATTATATACTACATGGAAATAAGAATATATAATTCTATATATGATTAATATAGTTTTTTAATCCCAAAATTGTGAGAATTTAGATAAATATGAATGAAGTGATTTGAGAGTGTCACATAATTAAAATCATAATAGTATTAATAATATATAGATTTTCATAAATATATATATATAGTAATATTAAAAGAACATGAATTGAATTTAATACTTGCTCGAACAAAAAAAATACATAAGTTTGAATATCTTTAATTAGTATGACAAATAATTATAAATGTTAATTTTTTCGATTAAAGATAAAAGAAATACATATAAAGTATAATAATAAAGTACATTTAAAATATTTATCTACTAATAGATAACTTAGTACGTGAGTAATAATAAAGTTCAATTTCATTATATAATAATGATATATGACCGAAAATCATCAATTTGATTGAATTATCAAATATACATCGAATATACTCATTGACTATTTCTTATATTAATGAAAATGATACTTAGATATGAAATAATATATGATTAATATAGGATATATAAATATAAGAAGATTATACACTATTTTATATTTATATATTATTATTTTAATAAAAAAATACGATTCATTCAATTTTTATTGTCTATATTAAAAAATATGTAGATTTTTCGAATAATAATATAATTAAAAGTATGTTATAATAATCATATGTAATAAATTATATACATTAAAAAAAATATATTTTTAATAATGTGAGCTTTAGAATTTTTATATAATTTATTTTTATTAGATTTGAAAAATATATAATCTAATTAGAGGTGTTCACGGTTCCGAATTTTTGGAACCGGAACCGAACCGTAGTTGTGGCGGTTCACGGTTTGGAACTGAACCGTGTAGGACAGTTCCAGTTACGGTTCCAAACTGCCGGTTACGGATTCAAACCGTCTAAAAATTACTGCTAATATATTTAAATTTTTGAAAATTTTAATTATATACCAATGCATATCATCCTTTAATTTTGTATCACATAATTACCTTTTTAATGTAATACTATAATTACTAGGTAAATAGTTATTTTAATTTATTGTTAATTATATATAATATCCATATAATAATATATTAATAATGAAATAAAAAAAATATTTTGATGTGTTATTATGTCATGAATACTTAAATTGAATAATACATTAAACACAAATACAATAATGAAATGAAATGAAATAAAATGTTAACCTTCGTAAATATAACAATATATGATGAACACTAATAAAAAGTTAATTATTTTAATTTATAATATTAGAGTTTAATTAGGTTCTCATCTAGTTAAGTTTTATTTTATTTAATTATTAATGTATTGTTATGAATTATAAAAAGATTATTATAAAAAATGACTATTTATAATATAAGAAATAAATTAAATTTAATAAGAAAATTGTGATACGGTTTCAAATTGACGGTTACGGTTCCGAACCGCCCGTTCACGGTTCTAAAATTTTGGAACCGTAACCGAACCGTCGTCTACACGGTTACGGTTCGAAATCGAACCGTCGGGTACGGTTATGGTTTACGAAACCGCCGGTTACGGTTCGGTTCCAATTCCTTTGAACACCTCTAAATCTAATATAGAAATTTAGACATTTTTATATAATTTATTAATTTTTATAAGATTTTAAAAGATTGTATATAATCTATATAAATTATTATTAAGTTCGTTATCAAAATATAAATATCAAATTAATATATCACTATATATATTATATTTATTACAATAATCCTTAAATATGGAATAATATATAATATGATCTATGATCAGGGGCGGATCTCTTTGAGGGCTGCACTGGGCGGATCCTTAAGCCCATAGTTTTCACTTATATCTATATATATATTCAAGGTCCAAGACATTTTAGCCCACCCCAAAAAAAAATGTTAACCCAATTCCACTCTTCTTCAACGCTTCAGCCCAGTGCAATAAAATCTCCTTCATTCTCAGCCCTTCTTCAACGCTCATATTTCAGCTCACAATTCCCCCAATTCCACTCTTCTTTCATTGCTCCCCAAGCTCCCAATCTGCATAACTCAATTAATTAACCTATTCTTCTCAGCTCGACTCCTCGTTTTCTCCAGGTTTTTGTGCTCCTTAGCTTCGAATTCGCAGCTGGACTCTGGCGTGGTTGCGCTTTGTTGGTGCTCGTGAATCATTTTTGAGGATCGTCACCTCGAATTCTATAGATCTGGGTACTGATTGCGCCTTTGGTTCTGTTGTTGTTTTTGTCTAGTCTGAATTTCTCTTGCTTTTTGGGATCAAATTGCACGCAATCGTGAGTCAACTCATTTTCGATTTGTGGAGCATTTGGATTTTCAGAGTGTTGCTTTCTGATACGTTCTGCGAGTTACTTCTCTTCTTCTTGAAGAACAAATTCTGTGATTTTTAGTTTCGTTTTTTTCGCTTGTTTGTGAGGAATTGAACTGGGGAGTTTACTTAACAAAGCAACTGAAAATTTGTTGCTCCTTTCTTATTTTCATTTTTGTCCCAGCACTTCCAACGACGGATTGTTGTAAATTTGGGATATTTTCTTTGATTTGATCTTGTGTTGGAAACTGACATGGTTATAGCTTCTGATTTTAGTGGTGTTATGAAATGGTTAAATTTCCTACCTTAAAAGTATTGCAGCACATTATCGAAATTATATGGAATTTGATTTCTTATTGTCTTGGCGTTAATTTAATTTAATCATTTACTTGAATTTTTAAGTGCTCAAATTCATTTTTTCCATTAAGAAATAATCATAATAAAATCGCTAAGTGCTAAAAACTTTTATCTGTCATGATAGACTCGATAATGAATAAATTAATCACGGGCACGTTAACTTGTGCCCACTAATAACGATGAATTTTTTATGCTTTACAGAATTCCATCACTTCAATTATTAAATGGACCACCAACATGCCGCAAAGAAAGGGAAATTGCTCATCTCATCTTTCTTTAAGAAACGTGATAGTCAAGAGACTCAACACAATGAAGGTAGCTCGGAGCCTTCAATGGCATCCACTCCTACTCAAACTACTCAGCCTTCTTTAACTCCTATAGAGCAAGCTCTTACATCTATTGAGCGTGATACGGGGAAAAGGAAACAATTGTGGGAGTATCCGGTTAATGCACGAGATGATATAAGACGTGCATATCTAAAAGTTGGGCCTTATCAACCTAAAATGGATGTGTATTTTGTCACAAAGTTTGGAAATCAAAATCGTAGTTTCCAAAAGAAATGGTTTGACAAGTTTCATTGGTTGGAGTATTCAATTACCACAAATAAGGCATATTGTTTTTATTGTTTTCTTTTCATAAGTGATGTTGATATACCCGGCTCTTCTGCATTGGTTAAGGAAGGATTTGATAATTGGAAAAGGATAAATCAAGGGAATAGATGTGCATTTCTTACTCATGTTGGTTCTGCAGCTACATCACCACATGCTATGTGCTTAAGACGTGCCGAAGATTTGATGAGGCCAGTTGGTCACATAGACAAAGTTATGCATTCTCAAGCAATTATTGAGAAGGAGAGAAATCGTCTGCGCTTGAAGACCTCGATCATGAGCCTTCGGTGGCTTGCACTTCAAGGTTGTGCTTTTAGAGGTCATGATGAGTCTTCGTCTTCTTCCAATCGTGGGAATTTTATTGAATTGGTGAAGGCTTTTGCAAATATGAACAAGGAAGTTGGTGAAGTTGTTCTTGATAATGCTCCGAAAAATGCTCAATACATTGCTCCAGAAATTCAAAGGGAGATTTTGAATATTATGGCCAATAGAGTACGTCAAATGATTCGTGAAGAAGTTGGAGATAAATATTTTTGTATTCTTGTTGATGAAGCACAAGATATCTCCAAGCAAGAGCAAATGGCCATTATCTTGAGATTTGTCAATGATCTTGGTATTTTGACCGAACGATTTTTTGCAATTAAAAGTGTTAGTGATACCACATCACTAACTTTGAAAAAAGAGATATGTGGTGTTATTTCTCATCATGATCTTCATATTGAGAAAATGAGAGGACAAGAATATGACGGTGCTAGTAATATGCGTGGTTCATGGAACGGACTACAGGCATTATTTCTCCGAGATTGTCCATATGCCTATTATATTCATTGTTTTGCGCATCGTCTGCAATTGGCATTAGTTTCTGCAGCTAAGGATATCGGTGTTGTTTGAGAGTTTATTTCTCACTTGGATAATGTTGTTAACATTATAACATCTTCTCCAAAGCGTGTCTCTCAATTGCACGATGCTCAAAGACATGAAATTCAGAGTTTATTGGCTATAGAGGAGATTGATTCTGGACGTGGTGCCAATCAAGTTGGTAATTTGCAGCGAGCTGGAGCTACACGTTGGAGTTCACACTACAACTCTGTGAGGAGTTTGATAGATATGTATGCTGCAACTTGCAAAGTGTTTGAATGTCTCATTGAACATTCCCCGAATGGAAGATCTAAGGCTGAAGTTCAAGGGGTTTACAAAAATATGGCAAGTTTTGAATTCGTATTCACTCTACACTTGATGCATAAGATTATGAGAGTTACTGATTCTCTTTGTCAGATTCTTCAAAGAAAAGTTCAAGATATTTTGGCTGCTATTGCTTTCGTCTCTACTACTAAGACCATTCTTCAAGAATTGAGAGGAAGTGGTTGGGAAGAATTTCTCGAAGAAGTCAAGATGTTTTGCTTGAAGAATGATATTGATGTCCCTCACTTGGATTCTCCATATAAGGTTGGTCGTTCTCGTGGGCAAACCACAATTGAACACCATTATCATTTTGATGTTTTCAATGGAGCAATAGATCATATCTTAATGGAGTTGAGTACAAGGTTCAATGACGTGTCTATGGAATTACTTTCTCTCAGTGTCGCCTTGGATCCTAAGGATTCTTTCAAATCATTCAATAGTGATGATATTTGCATGCTTGCGAGGAAATTCTATCCTGAAGATTTCACTGATCAAGATATTGTTTCTTTAGAGTATGAGTTGAGACATTATAAGCATGATGTGATAGTGATTCAAGAATTTCAAGTTTCTACACTTGTTGAGTTGAGCGAACTACTTGCAAAGAGTGGAAGGTCAAAAGTCTATGTTATGTTAACTAGACTAATTCATTTAATTTTGACGTTGCCCGTTTCTACTGCTACGACTGAACGAGCATTCTCCGCTATGAAGCATATGAGGACAGCACTTCGTAACAAGATAGGAGATGATTTGCTTGAAGATTCACTAATGCTCTATATTGAAAGAGATTTTGTTAAGGATATAAATATAGATTCTGTTATCGATGAATTTTATGTATTGAAGTCCCGTAGGGCACAACTTATGTGAATATTGAAATATTTTGGAGTATATAAAATATAGTGTCTTGGAAAAAAAAATTTCAGCCCACCCCTGTTACAAATCCTGGATCCGCCCCTGTCTATGATATACATAAAAATAAAAACATAACATAAATATCATAAGCCTACATGAAAATAAAAATATATAATATTATATATGATTAATATATAGATAAAATTTCAAATAGGAGACTCGGAAGATTTTAAGGGTTGAGGTGAACAGCTTGAGCCGAACTTGTATTATATTATAAATTTATTTTAATACTCAACTTATACAATTTATCAAAAAAAAAAAATAGAACTATATTCGTGGAACGTTTCAATTAAAAAAGTACATGAATATTGTTCAAATTTGAAATGTTGAGTATATTCATTAAGAGGTCAAAAGAAATTGGGCCATTTAATCAAAAGTTCGAATTAAGGAAGAGAAGGGGTTTGGCAATGACAATGGCAGTGAAGAATAAGAAAGAAAGAAGAGTAATTGTAGCAATGGGTTTATAGTGTCAGTAAAAGTAGATATGATAATCAATGTATATTTATATATCTTCCCACCCTACCCTACCCTACCCTGCCAACTGTTTTTGGCTTCCCATTAATTTTATTTTTTATCTTAATTTAGTGGTTCCCAACGGAAGTCCCAACCATTAACTCCAACGGATATATATATACTCTCTCTCCTAATTAGTTTGTAGTTTGGGACAATTCTTTTTGGTACAAGAATTAAGGAGTTAAAAGGTGTATGAAGAATATATATTTAAAGTATAAAATAATGATATGAATATATAATATTTAAATTTGTGTGTGTAATAAATATATTTTAAAAAGAAAATGACTCAAGCTAGTTGAGACGGTCCAAAAAAGAATACGACTCAAACTAGTTAGGACTAAAAGAAGTATATGATTTCCTTTTGGGTATGATATGAGTTGGTGATGTATTTGTGGGTTAAATACTTAAATATAATATAAAACTACAGTAATATTGGTGCAGTAACAGTTCATATTGACGTAGATTTATTAGAATTCAGATATAGGGTTGGTGATATATTTGTAATAATTATGACCATATTAATATATATGTACATTGAATTGCTACTCAACTCATTGTTCTATATAATCTGAAATATGAATATTGCAGCGACCCACCCACGTAAAAGAATTTGTTACAAATTTCACAATTACTTGATTACCATATAGAGTTGTACTACCTCATTCCCAGTAAGCATGATATAATTTATATTTATATGAGTGTATTAAAATAATAAATTATGTCAATATTATTAAGATAGAGAGTTAGTACAAGTTAATTAAATTAATCCAACAACTTAACTAGTGTTTGTCAGCTGACTTGAGGACCCATTTCGACTGCTGTACTTGTGAGTGTTGAATTTAATAGAATAGGTATTAGTTTAGTCAAATTGCATTTTTATCAGCAAATATGGAAAATGGAGGAATTGAGTTTCACTTTATTGGACTATTTATAGTTTTAATTCCAGACTTTTTGTTAATTATGAGTCATTATGATTTTTGTTTTTTATTAACTCTTGCTATATTATATTATAATCAATAAAATTTAATGGTAAAGTAAAAATTAATAGATTTTTATCAAAAATTTATTATATATAAATACATAACAAATTACATTAAAAATGTGCTCCATGCATGGGTGATATTTTTGTGTTACTTAATTTATTGTAGTTTTGTAACATGAGGAGATAGTCTGTTTTGGGCAGCAGAAAAAACATCTTTTCTATATAGTTGCAAAAATTAAGTGTGGTGGTGATTTGATTAGTCTGAAAATATGTATGATCAGGCAAAAGCAATGGCCGTGATAGTACTTAATTAGTTTGATTGCAATATTAATGAAGAAAAAAGTAATAATACTTGCCTCAATTTGTGCTTAATTTCCCCTTAAGTATGTCATCTCTATCTATAGCTACATGCAAATGCATTAGTCCAAGTTCCTCTGCTTGCATGCATCTCGTTCTCTTTCGATCAACTTAAACAACATTAGCACTAGCCACTAGTTTGCCATTTAATTAGTATATATATTTGCAATTTTTCTTGTTTCATGTGTATCATATATATTCATAGGTTAAAAACAGAAAATTAAATAGATGGAAAAATCAGCTAGCTCTTTCTTTTTCCCAGTAGATTTTCCAAACAAGGCGTATCTGAAAATTTACACGGCAATTCTACATGCATTCCCAAATTAATTTACTTGAATTAAACTAATATGCAGAGGTAATGGCCTAATACCTGAATTAACTATCTATTTAGAGATTGAACTATGTGATTGTGAAGGAAGAGGAGGAGGTAAGGAAGTAGAGAGTGCAAAGTGAATTACATTTTAATCATTAGTACATAGCATCTGGTTCTTAACCACTATCCACTAGTTAAAAGTAAGGAAGTAATAGTGTCGTAAGTTGACCAAAAAGTCAATAAAACATTCACAATTTTGATCAAACCGACCATCTTGAATTAAATTGAAAGGAAAAAAGATGGATGGAATTGGTTAGGGGATTGGTTATAGTTTATGCGTTTCCGTGTAGGTGTCAGTGAGAGACAGAGACAGAGACAGCAGTAACAGCAGATGCCCACAGAATAGCTGCTGCTGCTGCTGCAATAGTCATAATACGTGCACAGTAACGTAACGTTGAGAAAGAGATAGACTCATAGAAAGAGATGGAGAAACAACACTACAGTAGTGTGATTTATTACAACTTACAAGAACCATTAGTTTTTATCCATCCATGTACACTAGATTCTGCTACTCTCATCAATATGATTGGTCACTCAATTAAATATACCTACTCTACTCTACAGTCTACTCTGCATCTGCATACCATTTCATATATACTTTACTTTACCCACCCCCCATCCATCGCCTCTCCTTTTTCATTCTCTCCTCCTCTCCTCTCCTCTCCTCTGCTACCTCCTAATATTTTCTACTCATGATGAATGCTAGTGGGAGAAGCAGCAGCAGTAGTACTGGGTTCCCTTTTACTGCCTCTCAATGGCAAGAGCTTGAGCACCAAGCTCTTGTCTTCAAGTACATGGCCTCTGGCATCCCCATTCCTCCACATCTCCTCTTCACCGTTCATTCTTCCCTCATCTCCTCCAACTTCATCTTCCATCGCCAACCCCAACACACTTGTAGTACACTACCTACTTCTTCTTCTTCTTTGATTACTTAATTAGTTAATTAATTATATACGTTGTTGTGGAATGAATTGCAGTGGGTTGGAACAACAGCTTCCACATAGGATTTGGTCGGAAAATAGACCCTGAGCCTGGGCGATGCAGGAGAACCGACGGCAAGAAATGGCGCTGCTCCAAAGACGCCTACCCAGATTCCAAATACTGCGAGCGCCACATGCACCGCGGCAGAAACCGTTCAAGAAAGCCTGTGGAAATCCTCTCCCCCTCCCCCTCCACCGCCGCCGCCGCCATCCCCTTGTCGCCTCAAACTAAAGATTACAGGTTAATTAGTTAATTAATTAATCAGTCCTATATATTCATATATATGCATCAATTCATCAATATTGGTGCAGGCATGGGATTAAAGGGGGAAGCGCCGAACAACCATTTTTGTCAACGGAAGGTGCGTATGAGCCTAAGAAAGTAATGCACCATTTTCTGGAGAAGTGGGTCCCCAATGACGTAGATTCTTGGACCAATCACAGTGAGGAGAAAACCCAGCTCTCTATCTCACTTCCCATTCCCAACTCACTGCATGACTTCTTCCTCATCCAAAAATGGTACTACTAACAAATATCACTACATATAATACTCTATTCCTGTTATTTATTTTTATTTGTTTTGGTGCAGAGTGAAGGAATGCATGGACGAGATATGTGTTTCCCTCAAGTGGAAATTCAGAAGGTTGTTTTTAGTGTTTGGTGCAAGTATGCATGTAATGGGAAAGTGGGAATCTGTTGGATTTTGGTGTTCCACATTGTATTTCTTTGGTATTACTTGTTGCTACTTGCTACTACTATATTTCTTTTTTGCAAGAGAACAAAACATTTGGTTGACTACTTGCTAATTCACCGACCAATATATTTTACAAACAGTTTTAAAACTAAATTTTTTTATCTATTCATGATGACGATGACGTGTCTTAGATGATTTCAAAATTAAAGGGTGTTTGATTACTTAAAAATAGATTAACCAGTAATTGTTGGAGATTGATTTGATCCAAAATTAGCTGAGATTATTTTTGTCATTGGAGAATGTCATGACTAATCTTACATGACACAATCTCAAGACTAAATTACAGGTTGTGTCCGTCCAGTCAAATAATATGAGACTAATTCAAGGATAATTCATCCTACCGCACACTCCCAAAAGTTATTCTAATCATGTCAAAATATTTATTATTTTCATTTTTCACATTTATGTACATTATAAAATTACCTCGTATCTCACCTCTTGCCAATGTCGAATCCAATTAAATCGGAACTTCGGATTGGAAACCAAATAAACTATATAAGCATTTGAATTTTGGATCTAAATCCATATAAACTCTTTATTATCACAACAACACATAATTGAGTTCAACTCATTGCATTATTAACCATTCATTTACATTATTTTCGACTAGTGCGTTAGGCAAAATTGAAAACCTGAATCAATTAACTTCATTGCATAAACTTAGTTAATTTTGCAATATCAAATTTTATATAATCAAATATGATTTAAGAGTAATAAACTCACCTTGTATTCTATTTAGTTTTGTAAACATGCTTAATCCTCATGTTCCTTGATTCACATTTTATGTTTGACCTTTATATATAGGAATCGTTATTTGTAAATCTTGAAATATAAATAAATTTCTCTATAATTTGAAAGTTATTAATTAACTTTTAAAGTTTCATACACATCTTCTTTTTTTTTGGAAACAGAATTTTAATTTTCCTCAAAACTATTAATTTGTTTTATAAAATTTTCATTACTTACAATAGAAAAATAAATATTAATTTCGCACTTTTAATAGTTCTTCTGCATTAAGATTTAGTTCTTGATCTAATCTATGAATAATAATTTGTCATTAATAATTATTATCCAACATTAATTAATTATTAATCAAGTCTTAAAAAATTAATTAATAAATATTAATTAAATTTAAATAATTCCAATAAATAAATATATTTATCCATTATCATATTTAGCCCAATTGAAATAATATAATTCAAAATGATTTTAAATACAGTCCCGAAATACTTCTTCATAGTTCACAACACTACAAAAAAATGCGAGATCAACGACGGACAATAATTCCGTGTAACAACGACGGACAAAAAAAGCAGCGACTACGATGGAACAACGACGGAACATATATCCGTCGTTGTTTCTAATTATTTTTAATTTTTATATAACTATATAAATCAACGATGGATATTCCGTCGTTGATCCATCATTATATGTAATATAATTTAAAATAATACTAAATTATTTTTTAAAAATAAGTAACGACGGACAGCTCCATCGTTGATCCGTCGTTAAGTTCTTTTAAGTCGCGACTGACACCTTCTTCCTCAGAATTCTCAATTCTAAACTCTAGGTTTCTAAATCGCGTCGACGAACTCCACCCTCTGTCTTCCGACAACACATCCCTCCAGTTACGTATTTATGCTCCCCCTCCAAATCTTAAACCCTAAATCTAAAGTCTATCGGTAGGCAGAGCGACATGCAGCTGATGATCACATAGCCTGAGAGGCCATGGCTGCTGATTTGAAGCGCCAGCAAGAGATGCTCTCTCAACTGCTAGAGAGGATGGGTGGAACACCTCCACCACCACCACCAGATTCTGCAGCATGATATATATTTACTTGGTTTTTGTAGTATACACTTGATACATTACTTTTTTTTATAAACGTATGCATGTGGTTTGTACATATTTAGATTTATGGTATTAACACTTATGCTATTTGTACATTTATCGAATATATTACTATTTATGTTTATGTGAGATGTTAACTATTAACTATCTTATAATATTTGTACATATGCTTATAGTTTGTAGGAGTTGTATTGGTATTGTATATTAATTATTGGATTAACATTGTATATTTGTAATTGAATTGGAGATGGTTGTGTTGATTACAGGTTTGGATACGAAAAAAACAAAAAAGAATATTAAAAAATATTTACAGAAATAACGACTGATCAGAGACGGATCAACGACGAAAATGGAGAATCTGGATCAGCTACGGAATCTCAGTCCGTCGTTGATCAACGACGGACTGAGATTCCGTCGTTAGTCCAACTTAGTGACCATCACTTCAACGACGACAGTTGTCCGTCGTTGATCCGTCGTTAAATCCTTTTAATAACGGAAAATTTTGATATAACGACGAAATAATCCGTCGCTGATTAACTGTTTATTTGTAGTGCAATTTAAAATATTACAATTATAACCTTATAGTCATAAATTTTAAATTATAATAAAATTTATAGTTTCTTAATTCCATAATATAAATAGCTATCTTTTACACCATATGTGTTGATTTGTGCAGACTTATCAAGTCTTTTGAAAACATTAATCTTTTCACCATCTGAAAATAAAATAGTAGAGTGCAAATAAACTTGCGAGTTCGAGTAACTACACATACATAACCTTAATGGAACAAATTTGAAAGAAGAATATCAAAGTCGGATATGGATTCGAGTTTATGTATTTGTACTCATGTTGGATTCGGGTAAAGTACATGATTATATATTCGCACCACAAACCCGTCCCAATAAATTATGAGTATAATATATTTTTATTAGAATATTTTATATGTGACTTTTCAAAATTGTACAAGAATAAAATAATTAATGATTTTATTTGTTTGTTATAATTTTATATTATCGGTTTTGAGGACTAATAATATATTTTTATCAGGGGCTATATTAAGACATTTGGGCCTCGTTTGGTACATAAGATTCGGCATGATAGCATAAATTTGCGAGTCGTTTTCTTGCGTTTGGTGCAAATGAGTTTTATCTATCGGCCCGTGACTAAAAGTAAGGCCCTTCACAAAATTTAGGATATAACACTCTTACAAAACTAGGCAAAATGGTTGGATATGAGTTGATTATGATTTAATAGAGTGGATTGCAATTTCAACTACCAAAATCACCGCAATTTTTAAATCTCTCACCAATTAAATAAATTATTATTAAATAATATATATTTTGATTCGTGTTTTGGTATTTCGATTTTTTTGAAACCAAAATCAAAATCAAACAAAAAATTGAATATTTGCAAAATCAAAATTATAATAAGTATAGAAAAAGATATTAATGAACTTAGGTTAATTTTTAAAATTTTAAAATATATTAAGGTTAAATATGTAATTTGACAAATTTATACATTGAATAAAATAATCTACCAACCACTTATAACTTTTTTATCATATGTTTTATATTTTCTACCAAACACAATTACAAAATAATTTATCTAAACTTATCTTAATTCTCTTGACTAATTTTATCATATCCTATTATATCATATCAAATCTATCAAACAAGATCTTGAAGGTTACCTTACGACTCAACTTAATGTACATATTTATTTTCGGCTCAATAACAATTAAGCTAGACCATCCGAAATTAATTGGGCCGTAATTAAAATTGGGGTTTGGCCCAGAATTCGACCTATTTCCTTTTAATTATTCATATTTTTACTTTTATTTTCTTTATTTCTTCTTATTCTCACAGCAACTAAACCCCCTCCTCTTCGTTCGCCGGCAAGCGTCCGTCGCCGCCACCACTCTCCTCTTGTAAGGTAATCCTCTCTTCTCTTCTCTCCCTTCTCCTCTCTTCTTCTTCTTCTGCAGTAGCAGAAACTCTCATCCCTTCATTACATTTCTTCTTCTTCGATTACCTCGAGATATCCTTCGAATATGTCACATTATAATTTGATTAAGGAACTTGTTTATTAAAAAAAGACCTAAATTTTTCGATCCCTAAATTTTCAGTCTTTGGACCTCTCTCCCCTCTTCAGCTTTGACGAGCTCAAAGGCCATCACCACCGCATTTCTGCTAGGTCTCCTTCGTCGCCGTGTCACCGTAGTCTGCAGCCTCTTCCTCCGTGCCGTCGCCCATGGAAGCAAGTAATCACCAACATTTCTAACTCGATTTATTTCTTCTTTCTTTTCCCTTAATTCTGTTTGGCCCCTTTCAAACTTTCCTTTGTGATTCATATTTTTATGTTCTGTTTTTCTGAGTTTATTCATGCAATTATGCTTTAGAATTCTTTGGTTAAGCAAGGATCAATTTTTCTGTCTTGTGTGTTAATGGTTTGATTTCATTAACAAATATGCAAGATTTGATCTTTATGTGCTTGTGATTAAAGACTCAAATGTTGGTATCTATAATAGCATGACGTGGTTTGAATTCTTAGATATACTAACATGTTGACCCCTGCGTTGCACGGGAACTAAATTGAACATCTCATATGTTATTTTTTACCAAAAAAATAAATAAATCATTAGTAATGAAATGGAGCAACATAATAATTCACAACATGAGATAAGAATAAGTCACCAGTTACCACTTATTTACTTGTAGATTTAAGTAGTGCTGAACAAAATTAACCAAATCCGAAAAATCAAACTGAAATATTAAACTTAGTTTGATTATTTTGATTTTTTGGTTTGGTTTGGTTTATTTTTTTTTATCCGAATTTTAATTTGGTTTGGTTCGGATTCAGTTAAAACCAAACCGAAAACCTGAAAAACCGAATTATTTTATTATTATTATAATATATTTTTATTTTTATTAAATAGTATTATCATATATATATATATTATTTTTAGTTTTATTTTATATTATATCTAAATATTTTAAACATTATGTAGGAAACTAAACGTAATTCTCTAATATTTTTTAGATTTACAAAAAATAAAATTAATAAATTATGCAATATTTAATATCGTTTGAAAAAGAGGTGTTCAAAGGAACCGTAATCGGTGGTTTCGAGAACTGTACCCGACGGTTCGGTTACGAACCGTAACCGTGTAGAGGACGGTTCGGTTATGGTTACAAAAATTCAGAACTGTAAATCGGTGGTTCGGAACCGTAACCGTCTATTTGGAATCGTATTTTTTTTTATCCAATTCAATTTATTTAATATATTATAAATAGTCTTTTCTTATAATTATTTTTTATAATCGATATATTAAACTTACGAATACATTAATAATTAAATAAAATAAAATTTAATTAGATGATAACCTAATTAAACCCTAATATTATATACATATTTATTAGTGTTCATTTTATATTGTTATAATTATATAGATTAATTATTTTATTTCCTTTCATCAATGTATTCATGTTTAATGTATTATTCAATTAACGTATTGATGAGATAATAACACATAAAAACCTTTTTATAATTTTTTATTATTACATTTTTATTGATATATCATTATATGTGTATTATATAATTAATATTAAATTAAAATAAATTTTTACGTAGTTATTCTACTATTACATTACAAAGTTAATTATGTGATATGAAATTATATAATAATACGCATAAGTATGAAATTAAAATAAATAAAATATTCAAAAATTTTAAATATATTTAGTATTATTTTTTTGGACGGTTCCAAACTGTAACCAGCAGTTTGAAACCGTAACCAGGACCGCCCTATACGGTTCGGTTCCGAACCGTGAACTGCCTCAAAGATGGTTCGGTTCCGGTTCTGAATTCTCGGAATCGTGAATGGGTAGTTCAGTTGCGGTTCGGTTCCGAACCGTAACAGTGAACATCTCTAATTTGAAACTTGAATTGAAAATTATTGAAGATATGTTTTTTTTAAACAATTTTAAATTTTTTAAAGTTAGAATTTTTATTTTATAGTACATAGAAATTATTAAATACCTATTATATATGATTAGGTTTTAATAATTAATTATTCTTAAAATTTAACGAAATTAGTTACGAAATAAAATATTTAGACAACACAAACCAAACAGAAATAAATTTGGTTATTTTGGTTCGGTTAATTTGATTTTTAGTTTAGTTTGGTTATTTTTTTCAATCCGAATTTTAATTTAGTTTGGTTCGGTTTGTCAAAAATTGAACCAAATACCTTAATGCTCCCCTAGATTTAAATGTTGCTATATTTATGAATAAAAAACAAAAAAGGTGTTAGACTTTTTATTTCTAACTTTAGGGTTACGGAGTTTTAAGTTTGCTTCTAACGAAGCCTATTATGACCTTCTACCCCAGCCCATTATTGGGTTTTATGACTAACACTCATTAAGACATAAACTTTAAAATCAATATAGCAAAGTCTTATGGTGGATGGGTTTATGAGCGTAATTTTTTATTTGCGGGTTAAGATTAGTTAATGTTATGATTTAATTTACAAAACTATCCTCATGGATTGATGAAAATCCCCAGAGAAGAGAGAAGAGGGCGATTCTGGCATTGATCGAAGAGAAAAATAGGTATTTGGATCGCGGAATCAATCAAGATTTATGGGTTCGAGCGATGATATGTCGGAGGGGACAGTGAAGAACATATTGTGGCAGGAGTCGCTCAAGTGGGTCTTTGTAGGCGGCAAAGGCGGAGTCGGCAAGACTACATGCAGCTCAATCATGCCCATTCTTATATAAATTAATGTTACATCGGCAGTGAAAGGCTTATTTTCGGTGCCCGGCGACCACGTCTACTTGAAGTCTCAGGTTCTTCTCCTCATAATCTCTGTTAATTATTTATTTTCCTTCCCGTTGTTTTGGTTTTGGGTTAAATATTGTGATTCATATACAATTTTCTATGTGGATATGGATTTAATTGGTTTTTATGACAAAATCCCTTAACTTCAGATTTCATAATTATTCTGTGAGTGCATGTTATAAATCTTTAAGATTCTTAAGAATGTTAGTGATCTATGTTGAAATTGGGAGTTCCTCTTCACTTGTTGCTGTTCTTCTCGCCGATGAGCTCTTAAGCAAAAGTTAAGTCTCCATTCGTTTTTTCCATATCTTATTCTTTTCAAAATGTTTTTCAAAATGTTTTTCTAATGTTTTTAAAATGTTTTTCTAATGTTTTCCTATATCTTGCTAAGATAGAATCGGAGTTATCAGTTTTGCGCATAATATTGTAGTGTACTATTTAGCCTCCTCAATTCAAATTTTGTGTGGATAAATAGGCTAATGTCTCCTGTTCAGTTTATTTACTAGTTTGGAGAAATTGACTCATTTGGGCATGCCCATAGGTCAAATATGCTAGAAATACTAATGTTGCAGTTTTACCAACATGGTATCCTTTGAACGTTAGGGAGAGTTTCTAAAATATTCTCAAACCATTGCTTGAAATTGTAGACCTTTAAATTCTCTTAGTGAAACTCCGATGCTCCCTGATCCTTTCTGGAGAAACTTCCCTTTAAGTAACCTAAGATCTAGTAACTTTCTCCTCAGATGTCATCTACTGTTTGCAAACTTATGCACTGGACAGATTATATAGACACTATTGTTCATTTTTTGTTTAGAATAAATTTATTAGCTTTGCACTATACTGCATTGTTTAGTAATTAAGTAAATAACATGTTATTACTTGTTTGAATTGAACCGCATATATCATAAAACCCTGATTATTTGATGAAATTATTATATGATAATATGAATGTTCTAATTATTAAGTGTTAAGAAGTTACGCAAATAAAAGATATTGGTGTTTTTCCTAACAGGCTAAAGCATCTTATAAGTTTTCAGTTTTCTTAAAGAAGCTTATATGGCCTAAACATCCCTCTAACTACACCATTCTCAAGCTTTTCTTCGGCTGTTTCTCTCCCTACCCCTCTCCCTCTCCCAGCGATGAACCTCTCCCCAAACCCTTCTATCTTCCCCTAACTACACCGATCCATCTCCGTAAGTGTTTCGCAGCTACAATTTCATTTGCATAGTGTATAGAATATATATGGAGTTAAGTTTTATAAATTGAATATCTGCTTACTATTGTTTCAACTATAAACATGTTTGTTGCCCTATTCTTACTGTTCATGCATCATTCTAAAACCCCCGGTCATCAGCCACACAACTTATCGCCTCCACTGCTCACCACTTACATGTCGTTGCTTTCCTTCTACAATGTCATATTCTATTCTGGTTTTATTTATCACAATTGGTCCTTATCTCTAAATAATAGAGTTAAGTACATTTCAGTTATCTACAAATTGATTAGATCTGCAAATATAGATGCAGAGATGACAATCATAGTGTTGTTGTATGTTTTATTATATTTTTCATATATTTCTTATTATTAAACTATGACATAAAATCTTGAAAAGCCGAGTCATGGTTAGATCTATGTATAGATCTAAGACTTTATGCATTATGTACTGAGTCTACATAACCATCGACAAAAATGAAGAAATCTACAATATAAATGCAAAAATGTTGTCATGACCCACCTTTACTAAGGATAGCAAAGTCGGGAAAAACCATAACTAAGGGAGGAAATATAGAAGCGGGAAAATAAATGAGACTAATACGAAGATGAATATCTAATAAGTGGTTCGAAAGAGAATAATTCATAACTTGAAAGTCTATACTAGATAACCGATATCAAAATACATAGTTCACTGTTCATAAGTCTAAAATACTGAATACTAATCTGAGGGTCTGCAGCGGAAATTAGATCAATTTCTAAGTTTACATGTATGAAGACATGCAAACCCCAAGAGTTACTACTAGATGAGTTCGACAAAACCTTCGCTTAGCACTCCTCCTTTCATCACAGCTCAACCTGCACATTTAGAAGTATATGCAGGGCTGAGTACAAAAGTACTCGGTAGACACGTGCCAAAATCGCATTCGTACATATATAATTGTCATTGCCATATCATAGTGAAACATATGGATTTTATCTGAAAAAAACCTATGTTCACTAATTCTTTTGTGGGATCTAAAATTTTGACAGCGCTCTCTAAGTTCTTTAGTAATCTACAATATCTGTAATTTCAATGTGTCGGGAAGGTGGCCACCTCCCATGGACACTTGACCGGCCAACCCGCTAAGATGACTCACGGTCCATGTGATAACAGATATGTATCATACAAAAATCTAAACATTTTATGGCAAGACAATACTTGAAACATATTTTCAATTCAAAAGCTATTTGAAAAGAAAAAACATAAATGCGGATAAACACACATATTTTTGTTTAGAAAGCCTACCTGGCTTGCTTAAAGATCTGAATCTTCTCATCTAGTACTTTCTCCTTGCATAACCTTAATTGCCATTACGATGGAGAATACTCATTGTAGAGTATATAAATTATTTGTCTATTTGGAATGAAATATTATTCTATCTATTATTTCATAAGTAAATTCTCGTATTTTACTCGACTAGTTTTGAGTACTTAGAAATTTCTAATTGCTATAACTATTCTCGTCGGATTTCAAATCAATCTTTGATTTATAAAATCCTTAATATTTTCATTTGATTTGCCCAATTAATTAAATAACATGTACTGAATTAATCATTAAATGAACCTATTTGGACTATTCTTACAACTTAAGACATAATAATTACTTAACTCTTATGACTATAATTAATACAATTAATACTTCAAAGTGTTAATGAAACTCGTACTAAATTAATAGTTAATCCAACAAAATTTATTTTCCAATCCATAGGCCAAATACTAATAAATTTTGACCATATTAAATTAGCATTGCCAATCCAATTAAGCTGGGCTCTATCTCATAACCTGGCCCAAAGAATATCTATGGCCCATAAACCCGGCCCATTCTATCAAGTGACTCCAATGGCCCAATAACTAAATAAATTCATACGCCCATGTCTAATTTTTACTATGGCCCAATACATTAACCCATTAACTCCCAATTAAATTAAACTTAACTTAAAAACTTAAAAACCTAAATCTAAATCCCAATTCCCCCAACCAAATCGGCACCCCCATTTCTGCCTTTCCCTAACTTTTCACCCCCCCTCACTCACTAGATTTCTGGCTCCCTCCGCTCTCTCTCCCTTCTCAGGCGAATCGCCGGCGGCCAACCGTGGTAGCCGTTCTCCCCCTTCTCTCGAATCTTCTTCTCTCTCGTTTCTCTCTTAGAATACACGACACACACTCAGATTAAACAATCAACTCATCTCTTTCTCCCTTCTTCAATTCCAATCGGTTCTTCTATCTCTCGGTCCTCTCTCGCTCGATCTCTCTCTATTTCCCTAAGCTTCTCTCGTCTGCCTCTCGCCTCTCTCGGCCTCTCTGTTCTCTCGGCGAAGAGCTCTCGGCTATCTCCCGATTTCTCTCGATTGGGCGGCAGAAAGCTCACCGGATAGAAGCAGTCGCCGGCGGTGATCCTTCTAAGGTAAAACTAAGTCTTTTCTTTGTTTCTTTGTAAAATTTCAGTTCCTAAATAATTTATTTATATAACTCTCAGTCTTTTTTTTTTTAATGGACAGACATAGTTTTTTTTTTCTTTTTCGCCAGAGTTTCTCCTGGCGAGCTCCCTCTCTCGGCGGTCAGGTCTATAGCCAACAAGGCTTCCTCCGACGCCTGCCTTCTGTTTGGTTTTCATGAGGTAATCTCTAATTTCATTCCTTTTGAAATCTTCTAAGTGTAAACATCTTTATTTCTTCTGTATGTTTTATTTATTATTGAATATGGTCAAATCTGAGTTCTTGGGCAGAACCCTTACTCAAATCTGAAATCTAACTTCTTAATTACTGACTGTCTGATTTCTTGAGGTTGTGGTCTGTAATCTTTGGGCTTTATTAATATTTAACTAAAAATGCTGCCTTGCTTCTGGTTTTATTTCAAATTTTAATATCTGAATCTAAGTTTTCCGTATTTTCATTTCTGAAAGTTCTTAAGCTCATGATTTGGTTTCTAAATCTGTACATTTGATTATGTGTTTATGTTCTTAAGTTTGAAAAAATATTTTTATATTCTGAAATATGAAGATATAAATATATATCTATGTTCTATGTTATGGAATCTGAAAATATAAGTTTAGAGTTCTCTAAATCCTGAATTTAAGTATACTTAGGAGGAGCTTTTAAAAATATAAACACACAATCTAGCATGCTTGTTTTTATACCTTAAGCACTTCTGAATTTGAGATGGTTGTACTACTTGTTGAATATGCCTTGGGCAGAGCTTCTTCCTCAAGCTCTTTCTCTAAGATTTCTAACTGCTGTAGTTTAAAACTGATTATTGTGTGGAGTGTGTTTTTGAGGGAGCTTCTAGCCATATATGTAGTGGGAGGGAGTAATCTTAGATAAATCTAGCTTGGATTTGATTGGTTGAGTGTGTTGGTCGAAGAGTGATTTTAGGAGACTAACACTGGGTCTATAACTCTTACTCTCATATTTTGCTTCCCATCATATCTATTGTGTATTTGACAACTGGAATGCTATGAAGCATGGAGCCTCTCTCTCTTCTTTTTCATTTATGAAGCATAGCTGTCCATCCTAGTCCTTATTTTTTGTTCTTAGGTCTCTCTCATTTATTAACCTTTTTTTTCTTTACCTCAGAAGGTTTCATTATGGTGACAGTAACATTTACTTTTTGTAGTGCATGTGGTTAGATATGGATGCATGCTTTATCTGATTTTGGGAGTTGTTCATTCCTATAACTAGAGTTGTTCTTACTATGGTCTAAGACATGTCCTTGTACTATACATTTT
>JAPKLX010001737.1:0-18337 GCA_026898415.1 Leonotis leonurus
AGACTTTTAGAACTAGCTCCTATCAAGTAGTCTATTCTAGAAAATCATATCGTTATAAGTGTTTTGAGATTTCAAAACAACTTTTACATTTGTGATCTGATAAAGCATAATCTAGAAATGAAACCAAGGCAAGCAAGATGGAATGACAGCTCGCTGCAATCACGAGAAGCAGATCGTTAATTGGTTGGAAAACGATCTGCTCTCTTTTTAACGAGCTGTCTTACATGAGGGAATAAACACTTGCAATACTAACTATCATTGTGTCCAGGATATCTATTACAAGAATAAGACAGATCGTTATTTACCTTTAACAAAACGATCTGCTTCTTTTACACTTAAGATAATCCTTAATAGATGACAATGACTACTAGGTTTCCAAAACAACAAAGTGTAGTTTCGAGTAGCATCATCAAAACCAATATAAATTTATGAGGTTCCCAACAATTTTCCCCTTTTTGATGATGTCGAAACCTACACTAATATTTTCTTATAAGTATGAAGAATAAATGTTACAGCAGTTATAAAGCATGATAATAAATTGACAATCATAAAACATTGCCTGGACAAAGAGATATTGTCATCAGGTTGTTTTTCAAAATAAACATTCATACTTTATAGATCAATCAGATTTTTACAACATACAATTATATCAGTTCACTGCAAAGACAAAAAGAACTAATTTTCAAGGTTGAGATTGTCTTCTCTGTTGCTCAGCTAGTTGCTGCCTCCTTCTCTCAACCATCTCCCTTTGTCTTAGTTCAGATGGTACTCCAAAGCTAGCATAGATCCCGTTGAACAATCTTCGATAATCAGCATTGTTGAAATCGATGGGAAAGTTGTTCAGCTGAGCAGATCGATTAATGGCATTTAACACTGCAGTGTGATCTACTTCGGTAGTTCCAGGGATTCTTGGATATAGCAATGTAGTTTTTCTTGGTGCAGTGAGGGGATGATTTTGCATTGCAGATTGCCTATAGAGATATTCCACAAAAGTTTGATTTTTGTGTTGAGCGAGGAATTCTCTAAACAGCTCGTCTACTGACCCACCTTGAACATCCTGGTCCATCAAGTAATAATGTTGCATTATGAATTCCTTGACCAGTTTGTTCCATTGCGCAGCCTTCTTCGAGTGTAGCCAGGTAAGATTTTGGGGTTCAGTGAGCTGGTATTTTTCAAAAAATTTGAACATTGGGTTTGTTGGCTCAATTTCTTCTTCTGAGGATTCAGCTTTTTCATCTTGGGCACCAGTTATCCCCTGTCTTTGTTTCTCTGCCCTCCACAGCTTTTTGAATTCTGGGTCAGCTATCTGCTCCGCTGTGCATCCATCTAGGAACATTTCTTCGTTTTCATCATCCTCAGTCATTATCTCCTTTCCTTTCTTCTTAGCAGCAGCCTTCTTTTCTTCTTCCACCTTTTTCAGTTTTTCTTCATTCTCCCTTTGCAGTTGTTTAGCTTCAGCTATCTGTGTCGCAGTTAACTTTTTCTTTGGAGCAACAGCTTGTTTCTTTTTGATTTGGGAAGCAGCGGGATGGGCTTTCTTTTTCTCTTCCCCCTTTTCGACATCAGCAATGAATTCTTTGGATATAATTAGTCGAAGGGAAGCGAGCTCATCATGAAGGACTTTGAATCTGGCTTCAGAATCTTCTTTGTATTGAAGGAATGAGGAAATGTGGCCATTTACCTCATTGAATTGTTTTGAGGCATCCTTGATGTGAGACTCAAAATTTACAGCCAGTGCGCTGTAAGCAACCTTCATGTCAGTGATGGTTTTATTGATCAAGAAGATTTCATTTCCAGAAGCAACATCTTCCTCCTTCAATGCCTCAGGCAGCTGATCTTTAAGCAGTGTGGGCAGCGCGCTCTTAACAACATTTGGAATGGTGGTTTTCTCCATATCTTCATATTGTTTCTCTACATGTTTCTTGACTTCTTCCACCATCTTGCCACCAGCAGCATGCATCTTTTCTTCAAAAGTTTTGGCTTCTTCTTGAAGCGCAGCAATCTTGCTGTTGGTTTCTTCCTTGTATTTGTCAAACACTACTCGGTCGCTATCCAAGTCCTTATGCAGCTCGCTGGTCAATTGGGAATGAGCGAGCTTGACATTATTTTCAACGGTGTGAAGAGCGTTGTCTGCAGCAGCAAAAATGAAATTCGCCAAAGCAGCAGATCGATTGTTGATTCTTTCGTGAATGGGAGCGCTGATTTGATCTGCTGACATTTGGGAACCAAGGCTCGAAGATAGCAATTCCTCCGAAGTGTGCAAGTGAAAACCATCTGGTGCAGTACTGTGAGTATAGATTTCTTCTAAGTTTTCAACGACAATTTGTTCTGCGGTGTGTCTAACAGATGGTTCCAAAATTGATGCTGTTTCCTCCATTGTGGCAGATGGTTCTGCTTTTTCAACATTATCAGAGGGCTGTGATGTTGGTATGTCACCAAGCTGTTGTTTCTCAGCAGATTTTTCTTCAAAATCGAATATCTCATCAAAATCAGCCGACTGCAGATCGACCGCAAAGTTGTATAAATCTTTTTCCTTTTCATAGTAAGAAGTAAGATCGATTTGAAGAGAAGCGGCTTCCTCTTTCATCTTTGTCAGTACATAAGTACGAAAATACTACCCGGCATCTGGCACATCAAGAAATCCAAAGTGAGTTTGTAATTTGTTCTCCTCAGCCTTCAGCTCGCTGATGGAGAAGAGTAGTAAGATGGACTCCAGAATGTAGAATTTGCAATCTCTGATTTCCAAATAAGTCTGGAACTTTTGAGCCATTGCAAATGTGGCTGGAGTAAGTTTGATTCCTGGCATCAGCTTGATCACAGTCTCAGTTGCCTTCTCTTGCAGCTGTTTGAAAAGTAGTTGAGCACCCTTTAAACGTTCCACAATGTCATCAGCGGGCTGCTCGTGAATGTTAAGATCAACTTCAGCCTCATTGATTTCGGGAGCAGATGGCTCCTTTGTCTTAACCGTAGTTGCGTCCAATTCCTCTTCCAAATTTCGAGCAGTTGGTCTGCTCTTCGTTTTCCTTTGTTTCTTTCCCTTTGCACCAGCAGCGGGCTTGGGGCTACCTGCAGCCTTTCTCTTGGCAGGTCGCTCCTTTATCACTTCTTCTTGAACATGAGCGGCAGCTGCTTCACCAACCGTCTCTGGCCTCTTTGTTGGTACATTCCATTCTGGATTTGATTTACCCACTCGGATAAGTTCTTGTTTTAACTTATCATCCGTGACCTTGAGGAAAATTTGGGAAGCAATGCCCAGTGACATTTCCATCTGGTGTCGGGTCCTTGGTAGAATCCAATCTTTACTAAACTCCACGGACTTGTGCCATTTGTCGCGCTGGAAGAAACCAACAATGATTGTGCTGAGTTTGGTGGAGAGTCGAAGAGGTCGTTTCACGTTCAACCTTGTGCAATTTCCATCGCTGTCTTGGCGTATGTCGATCTGCTGTTCTTCATCAACTATAAGTTTTAACAGCGATCTGGCCCAATTGATTTTGAGATTGAATAGAACAGCAGTCAAGACCTTTAGTTTCCCTGCAGTCACTGAGTCAAAAGTTCCTTGGTGTCCAAGAAACACCTTTTGTACGAAGTCAAGAAGGAGACGATAACTGGGTAGCATTAATGATCGGTTAAAAGCTTTGCCAGTCCATTGAAATGGTTGAGCCAGAATAATGTCGAGAGCACTTTGGATTTGCGCATCCGTAATTTCTTCAATCATGATATCTCCTTCATCCTTCAAGTGATATGTTTGAAGAATCATTTCAATCACAGTCGTTCGTATGTTGTCTTCCTTTGACTTTCCAACTGGTATTTTGACTGTATATTCATCACCATTATCAACCATCCACGAACAATAGAATAATGCAATTTGTCGTGGGAGAAAGTAATCTGGTTCTGCAGAGATGATTTTGTAGAACCCTAGATAGAAATGCATACTGATTAAGCGATTGATAATATATACGGATAACAATGCTTATTTGTTGATGAAATAGATGATTTATCATGGATGAACAATTAAATCAAGCAAATAAATATACATATAGAACACATAGACATATATGTAACAAGCAAACGATTTAAGACCCATCAAGATACGAGCACTACATATAGTAGAAGCAAGTTTAAATGATACGAAAAATAAGTGCAAGCTTGATGTTTAAACCTGAGCACGCTATGATTTTGCTAAATAGAACATCTAGGGTATGAAACCCATGATGTTCGAGTACAGCACGAGGCTCCGGTGTTAATTTTGCCTCTATAGTGTGAAGCATCTCTGATAAGGTAATCGATTTTGCTTGAGAAGATGAAGAGCTTGCTTCGGAAGTAGACATTTTGAAACTGAGTTGAGGGTTTTGAAAAAAAGTGTTTAGTTGCAGCAAAGCTTGGTTTGAAGGAACTTAACACAACAATGGCAATTTTGGGTTTTATGAGAGAGGTAATGTGAGTGTGAGAGGAACAGTCAAACACTATAGTATTTATAAGTAAATAATGAACGGCGCAGATAAAAGCATATAAAAGTAATCACAAGCAATGGTTGAGATTACTCCCTTGTTTTGATGTTTTGCCGCCCAAAAGTGTGTGAAGTTCATACGCCATCAACTTGTGTCATATCATTGCCTCGAAACAATAACCGAGGACTGTAACATTAAATGTGCAGCACTTTTATCCTTTACTTTTTCTGACAAGTAGGCGTTAGACATTTCCAAGCAATTAATTGTAATTAAAAGCAATCATTAGAATTAAATAATCAAAGAGTTAGAGAAATAAATGATCTTGATTCCCCCTTGACAGTTGCTTTGATTTCCCCCTTGATTAAAGCTCCAGCAGATCGTTGTTGGACGATAACGATCTGCTCTTTCTTGAAGTTAGCAGCTAACTGCTAATTTTCACATTGTAGCTTGCTGCTGTGGTAATCAGATCGTCTTTATCTTTTGAACGATCTGATATTTTTAATAACTATTTGGTTGCTTTTTCTTTTAAAACAGCTCGCTGTTCGTTGCTTTTGTTGATGGTGACAGCTCGCTTTCGTTGATAGATAGCAGGTCGTTTTCTTCTTTGAACGATCTGATATGTACATTCAACTTAATCAGCTCGCTGTTCATACTCAAAATTTAAACAGTTTGATTTGAAATTAAGCACTGTTTTAGTAGCGTGATAGAACTTGGTAAATAAGGAGCTAGATTTAGAGGTGTGATAACAGATTGCTTTTTACCACCAGCTAGCTGTTATCAACACTTGTACCAATTTCTAGGTTTATTAAACCCAATTTTCCACATAGCATTTTGAATCTGTCTTCAGGTAATGCTTTTGTGAGAACATCAGCTCGCTGCACATCCGTGTGAATTTTCTCTATTTTGATGTTTTTCTTTTCAACATGGTCACGTATAAAGTGATGACGAACATCAACATGTTTGCAGCGAGTGTGTAGGACAGGATTTTGGGTGATGGCAATTGCGCTCGAGCTATCACAAAATATTGGCACGCTATCCATGTATACTTCATAATCTTTTAGTTGTTGTTTGATCCACAGAATTTGTGCTGTGCAGCTCCCTGCAGCCATGTACTCTGCTTCTGTTGTTGTGGTTGCAACCGAAGTTTGCTTTTTAGAGAACCATGAGATGAGCTTGTTTCCAAGAAACTGACAAGTCCCAGATGTGGATTTTCTATCAAGCTTGCAACCTGCATAATCAGAATCAGAGTAACCAGTTAATTCAAAATTATCATCACAAGGATACCATAAACCTATCTCAATGGTCCCTTTGAGATAACGTAAAATTCGCTTGACTGCTTCTAAGTGGGATTCCCTTGGACTTGCTTGATACCTAGCACAAACACCAACTGCAAAAGTAATATCAGGTCGACTAGCGGTTAGGTATAAAAGTGAACCAATAATACCACGATATAATTTTACATCTATTGCCTTCCCGAGTACATCAGGGCCAATCTGCCCATTGGTTTGCATTGGTATTTTTCCTGGTTTGCAATCTTTAACTCCAAACTTTGTGATGAGATCGTTGATGTATTTGGATTGATTAACTAGGATCCCATCAGCAGATTGCTTGACTTGTAAGCCTAGGAAGAAATTCATCTCTCCCATCATTGACATCTTGTACTTGTCCTGCATTAGCTTACTAAACTTGTTACAAAGGAATTCAGATTTGGATCCAAAAATGATGTCATCAACATAAATTTGAACTAAAAGGATATAGTCTTGAACTTTGATGGTGAATAATGTCTTGTCAACTGATCCTCGTTTGAATCCCGATTGTAGTAAGAAGGTGGACAGTGTTTCATACCAAGCTCGAGGAGCTTGCTTCAGTCCATATACTGCTTTAACCAATCTGTACACCTTGCTCTCATCTTCAACTTCAAACCCAGGTGGTTGTTCCAAATAGACTTCTTCTTCCAGAATCCCATTCAAAAATGCACTTTTTACATCCATCTGGAATACTTTGAATCTTTGGAAAGCTGCATAAGCAAGAAACAATCTGATGGCTTCTAGTCTTGCAACAGGTGCAAATGTCTCATCAAAGTCTATCCCTTCTTGTTGGCAATAACCTTTTGCGACTAGCCTTGCCTTGTTTCTTACTACTTCACCTGTTTCATCTCTTTTATTCTTGAAAATCCATTTGACTCCAATAACTCCTTGATGATGAGGTCGATCCACTAAGTACCACACATCATTTCTCTTGAACTCATTCAGTTCTTCTTGCATGGCATTGATCCAATCTGCACTTTGCAAGGCTTCTATGATGTCCTTAGGTTCGGTGTGAGCAAGATAGCAGCTTAGTAACGCACTTTCTCCATGCATGCATCTTGTTTTGACTCTATCCGTAGGGTTCCCGACAATGGGATCGGATGGATGACTATCTACCCATTTTCTTCTTCTTTTCATTTCTTCTTCAGAGATTTCGATCTCTATCTCTTCGGGTGGATTCTCAAATTCAGGGTGATCTATGGTAGGTGCATCAAAGAGATCGTTAGTATTTAAATCAATGCATGATACTTCATTTACCAATTGTTGAACAGATGGTTTTTGAGTTGAGAGAGGGGAAGATGGAGTGTTTTGTTCATCAACAGTTGGTTGAGAATGTTCATGAGAAGTTCCCCCTTCATTTGTTCCCCCTAGATGAGTGAGTTGTCCATCTGTTCCCCCTTGTTGTGAGTTTTTTTCATCAGGTTGATTATTGGTTTCTTCTTCATCTTCATCTCTTCGTGGACTCCATAGTAGAATTTCATCGATTAGACAATCTGTGGAATTTCTCAAGGTTGAGTGAGAGTTATCATCCTTTGAATAACCGCTATCTGTTCCTAAGACTTCAAAATTGGTTTCATCAAAAACAACATGTGGTGTTACTTCCACAACAAGGGTTCTTTTATTAAAAACCCTATAAGCTTTACTGATCTCAGAATATCCTAAAAATATTCCTTGATCACTTTTGCTGTCAAAGGTTTTTAATTGAGTTTTCCCATTGATGTGAATGTAACATTTACAACCAAATGATTTAAAATAAGAGATTCGAGGCTTCCTGTTGTTCCATAGTTCGTATGGAGTTTTCCCATGACGTTTTGTCACAACAGATCGATTTTGAGTATAGCAGGCGGTGTTGAGTGCTTCTGCCTAGAACTTCTTTGGGAGATTGATTTCATTCAACATGGTTCGAGCGGCCTCTTTGAGTGATCTGTTGCGCCTCTCCACAATCCCATTTTGTTGTGGTGTTCGAGCTGCTGAAGTTTGATGATGAATTCCCATCTTTGAACAGTATTCTTCGATCATATGATTGATAAATTCAGTTCCACGATCAGATCGTATGGTGATGATGGATGACTCTTTTTGATTTGAAAGTTTGTTGAGGAGATCGGGCAGTTTCTCTAGTGTTTCCTTTTTCTTGAACATAAAAATAACCCAAGTGAATCTTGAGAAATCATCAATAACTACAAGTGTATACTTTCTACCGTTAACACTTAATGGAGATACAGGTCCAAAAAGGTCTAGATGTAGGAGCTCCAGAATTCTTGAAGTGGAGTGGGCTGCCTTTGTAGAGAATGATGCTCTTGTTTGTTTTCCCGCTTGGCAAGCATCACATTTATGGTCTTTGTCGAATATTTGATTGGGTAGACCTTCAACCAAATTGTCCTTCACCAGCTTGTTGATTGTCTTGAAGTTCAAATGGCTCAATCGTTTGTGCCACAGCCAACTGGTTTCTGAATTTGATTTTGTCACTAGACAGGTTTCATTTTGATTGTTCCATTGTACAATATACAACCTGTCCTGCAAAATCCCAGTAAGAAGAATTTCTTCTCCTTCTATGTTTTTGACAAGACACTTGTTAGCTGTAAATTCTACTCTCTTGTTATTAGCACAAAATTGGCTAATTGAGAATAGATTATGATTTAATCCTTCAACATACGATACATTTAAAATAGTAGTGTTACCAACTTGAAGGTCACCATAACTCTTTGTGTATCCTTTTGAGTTTCCTCCAAAAGTAACATTTGGTCCAGTGCACTCCTTGTAGTTGATTAACAATTCTTTGTTGCATGTCATATGTTTGGAGCATCCACTATCAAGTATCCAATCTGCGCCCCGAGCTGTGCGTGTTCTTCTCATCGATCTCCTATCCTGCAATGAAAATTCATTTAGCTACCCCACTGAATGAGGGTGCTTTGTTAGTAGACAATGTTCCTTTTGGAACCCAAATTTGTCTAATTATAGTGACATTCTGTGACGGTATAATTTGTCTTCCACTAAAATCAATGTATACGACTTTCTTTTGAGCAGGTGGATGATTGGGCACATGTTTCCTAGGAGCAGTTGGTTTGTGGTAGACAGGTTGTTTTCTCTGGCTGAATAGTGTAGGAGCTCGCTGATGGTTGTCCTTTTGAGCAGGTTGTTTGATCCCTTGAGTAGGTGGTTTTCTTTATTGAAAACCAATTCCTTGTGTAGTGAACCTCTGTTGTCGCTGTCCTTGATCCTTGATCAAAATTGCTTGCGGCTGTCTTGCATTATTGTTGAGGTTTACTACCTTGTCTTTTCCCTTTTCCTTGACAAAGTTTCCTTTAGGTGGACCTTTGTCAACTCCATTAAATCCAAGTCCTCCATGATCCGACGATCTCCTTTGCATATCATTGATGAGATGAACTCTGTCTGATTTTTTGTGGATGTAATGGTTAAGCATTGCACCCAAATTCTCCGCCTTGTTGTTGGCCGATGATTCTCTTCCAATCAACTCTGAGATTTTAGCATTAAGAGCGTAGACTTCTTCACTCTTGTCTTTTATCTGTAGAAGCATTGCCTTTTCTCTCTCATTAAATGAAGCACTCACATTCTTCATTTCTTGTATGGTGGTTGCCATTTTTCCATTTTCTTTAATGGCATGTTTGAACATTTTGTTCAACCTTGCATGATCTTCCATAAGTTTGTTGAAATCTTCAATGGAGAGATCGTCTTCTTCTTCATCTATCTCCTCGTTGTCACCCGAATCATATATAGGTGAGTTAGAAATAGGAGAAGAACAATTATTTACTACCTCATTGTCGTCGAGTCCATTGTCATGACCCATGAGACACTCATCCCATTCTTCATCCTCTTCGGCGATGAAGGCTTCATCGTTTTCGGATGAGCTGTCGGTTAATGTTCTTGAAGCAGATTGTTCTTCAGCAAGCATGGCTTTGCGTTGTTCTCTAAGCTTCTTGTCTCGCTTGCTTCTAAGCTCTTCTCTTTCTGCCTTGGAGATATCGGGGCAGTCCGTTTTGAAGTGACCTTTCCTACCACATTTAAAGCAGGAAAATTCAGATAGGTCAGCCTTAACATATGAGGTGGATTTTACCTCATTCTTTTTCTCAGGTTGATCTCCAGATCGATCTCTTCCTTTGAAATTTATGTTGTCTTTGTAGAGGCGTTTATATCTGTTAGCCCTAAGCTCCATCTTTTGGAATCTTTGAGCCATGAGTGAGTACTCCTCGAAGTAGTTTTTGGTGGGATAGTTTTCATCATCTGAGCTAGATGCTTCTTTTACTATCACGATTGGTGGGGACTTCTTTTCAACCTCCTTTTCCTTTAACTTGGCTTTGAAGGCAGTATCTTTTTCCTTCATTCCTGCAGCAGAGGGTTTACTAGAGGAAGAATTAGAATGGCCATGAATACGATTGATTTCGTACTCATTACCCGTTAGTAAATCAAATAGAGAATCAGTGGTAAGAGAATTAAACTCTGGCATCATGGGATGCATGGCTGAGTAGATTTCCCAAGTAGCAGGTAGAGCACGAATGACTTTCAAGTTTTTTTCTCGTTGAGAATACTTGTTTTTGTCGATGATGGCTATTTCAATCAATACTTCTGTGAACCGGTTCTTCATTTGAGCTATGGTCTCTCCTGACTTCATTTTGAATTCTTCAAATTTGTTACAAGCAATAGACAGCTTGTTTTCTTGTATGATGTCTGATCCACGGCTAATTTCTTTGAGTACATCCCACATCTCCTTTGCAGTTTGAAGATGTCTGATTTTGGCCAAGTACACGCCTCTTACTGTACTCGAAATTAGACCTTTGGCGAAGTCATCGAGTCCAGCTTCTTTTCTTTCTTCAACAGTGTATTCGTCAATAGTCTTCTCCTTTTCAACTATGACCAGTGAGGGAGTTGGACCAGTTCCATCCTTTATCTCAGCACTTCCCTTGTTCATAATTTTGATGGGTCCATCAGTAATGACCTTCCACATTTTGATATGTTGTGCTCGTAAACACATCTCAATTCTGAAACTCCAGTCTTCATATCCAGCAATGGAAAAATCCTCACAAGCACGTATCATCTGTCCTTCCATAACTTCAAGGTGAAGGGTTGTATACTGAAAGCAAGACTTTATGCTTGTATACATGGATTCCTTAGTTCACTGCGTTTCTTCTATCTGAAATGATGTTATTGCATAATCCAATTAAAAGTCCATTTTAACTCATACTATAGATTATATGGTGTGTTGTAGATCACAGAAGATCATATAATTGGAAAAAGTTGAGATATAAATTGAGTTCACAATCGAGGCAACTATGGGCGAGTTGTTGGTTTAGATTGTAGCATAAATGGATAAATAGTTTGTCTTGACTATTTATTTATGCTAGTACCTTCGTGTATTGAACAGGATCACAGTGAGATGTATTCTTATATTCTGACTAATTAAGAATCAAGATCTCGGTGACTTAAATAGTCTTAACCTTAATTGAATTAATCGGTGTGAATAATTAATTGACTATTGCTTTGATTTATCAAGGGTGAGAGTTCTATTGAAGCTCAATATACTCGATATTTTGGTTGATAGCAATTATTATTTGACATGCGATTACATTGCAATAAGGATCCGTGTCCTGCTGATAACAGGATGATAATATCCTCTCGAGGAACTTAATAAGTTTATCGTATTAAACCCTGCAGGTGGAATTAGTTCCGATACGATAATAAGTTTAAGTGGTAGCACTCGAGGTGTCATTTATTATTGAATGACTAATTAATTAATTAATTGATCGTCAGAGGAATTAATTAATTAATGGATATTAGATATCTTAAACACGGAGATTAATTAAGTCTAATGCTAGCCCAGACTCACCTAAAGAATAAAGGGGTAATTCAGTATTAATTTTCTAGTGGAAATAAATTAATACTGGTGTCTCGATTTATATTCTGGGCTGAATAAGAAAATCGAACACCGGGAGGCCCAACTTTATTCGAGCTAGTAGATCCCCGCTTGGCCCAATAAAGGCCTAAGCTCTATCTTTGTTTTCGGCCCTTTTCTCTATTTCTCACTAATGGGCCCTTGTGTGATTTAATTAGGATGATGGGCTTATTATTAATACCTAGTATTAATACTAGCTTAAGCCCTAACCCTAAACCTAATTATTCACTCACGCAAGAAAGGAGGGCACGAAATCTGTGAGAAGGAAAAAGAGAGAGGGAGACGTTGATAATCAAGAGGAGAGGAAGCTTGAGGATCGTTGCCACCCAACGTCAAGTTTCGCCGTGGGAACAAGTCGGAAGATCACTCTGGAGTCTCTCGTCGCCGGATTTGCTAGTAAGATTCTAATCTTCATGCAATAGGCACAATGATTTTGCATGTGTTCGTTTGGTATCCGGAATTGGTCATGGGCATATGGACCATACGAAATATTATGGTTCCTACATTTGGTATCAGAGCACGGTTCCTGGATTCCGGCTCTACCGGATAAACGAATAGTAAAATCATTAGGTTTTTCGTTTATGGATGTTTCCTCTTCATTCTTGTTCGTCGTCTTGTCGTGGATATTTTTTTTTCGTTGCTCATTGGTTTGCCGATTTGGCTGTTTTGCACCACGAGAAAATCCGTGGTTAGTGTAGTTTTTTTTTTGTTGTATTCGTACTTTGCATTGTAATATGTTTGTACGGGTCGTGAAAGCTACAAGATCGAGCCGGATAAAAGGGTTGAGGGTGTCGATGGCAGCAAGGCAGTGGCGGGTATTGCGTTTCCTCCACCCGCTTGGGTTCGGCCCCGATGTGTATTGGAACGGACGGAATCCGATTCACTGGAGTTTCGGCTCTGGGGTCTATGGTGTTCAATCCAAACACATCGTTTGTGCGGACCAGCGTGTGGGCGAAGCGCAGCCATCCCGGCGATGGCGTGTGCGTGGAGCACACGCGGTTCATCGTGTTGGCAGTGTCCGCTTCGGCGTTCACGCTGCTAATCAGCCAGTCGACGGAACCCTAGCGGGACTGCTAGGGTTTAGCATATGTCAAGGGCTGGGGGCGCCGCTTTGGTGGTGCGGAAACCCTAACCCTAGTCGACCCTAACCCTAGTGCATTCTCTTCGGCAATGGTGGCAGTCCATGGACGCAACGGAAGTTCACGGCTGTTGCGGCGAAAGTTGGTGGGGCGAAGGGGGCGCGAATCATCGGTATTGCATACCGTTGATCGAAGCGGGAGTTTGTCGAAGACCACAAGAATTTGCCAAAAGACGAAGATTTCTTTTTGTAATAGATTAGAATTTCTTTCGTTTACTCTGTAATAAAATAGGCAGGGACGAACAGGTTCCAGTTTCCGCGACAAGACGACTTTATTTTGTTATATTTATCGTTGTTTGCATGTCGTGGATTTTATCACCGTTAAGGTGTGATGAGCATGATTTATTTGCTTTATGTGTATATAAATGCGCATAGAATATCATGCTAGGTGTTATCACATTTTCACTAAGCACGTTTTAGAATTTCAAGCGAGCATATTTTATTACATGTGTTCTAGAACTGCATGCTTAGTTTTTCCGTGTCAACGTGATTAACCTGTAAACCTTTTGAAGTAAAAGACTAAGCGGAAAATTCAATTTTATTAAAAAATTGTCAAAGGCCTCCATAGTTGGTTTAAGGCGAAGTAGATTGATAATTGGTGTAAACGTCCACACGAACGTGGCTTGCATTCGTTATCCATTTGCAGTTTTTGCCGGTTAAACTTCTTATTTAAAAAACGCTTTAATTTTGGAATGAGTGGGAGTTTTGCATGTAAACGTTCACACTATTGTGACTTGCATGTATTAATTTCTGCGAGTTATTCTGAAAAAAAATTAAAGTAATTATTTTAACCTGGTGAATAGTGGGAGCTTCTTGTGTAAACGTCCACACGAACGTGGCTTGCATGGGTTAGTTTTCCATGGATTATTCTAGGAAGGGTTAAAATAAAAGATAGTCACAATTGTTGACTAAACTATGGTCATCGCTTAGGCGTTAATTTTGAGTACAACTCCCCAACGGAGTCCCTTCTCGAAGTTGCGTGGTCTAGTAAAGGTCCGTTTATTGGTTTCATTTGTCATAAGGATTAAGTTGACAAGAGAATGAAATCAAAGACTGGGTGTCTGGTCAAACGAGGAATATGTAAACGTCCACACGAACGTGGCTTGCATGTAACTCGAATGGGCTAACGGAGGTTTCAATAATATTGTTTTATCAAAAGGTTACAATATTGTTGCTACGAATCTTTATGGAGTAACGTGTTTTCTAATGTGCGCTTGGTTGTTTATTTCAGATATGACTGTTACTCCCCTTTTGAATGTTTTATCTGCAAAGCCGCTTACCGGTCCAAACTTTATGGAATGGAAGCGCAATTTGGGATTTGTTCTAGATGCGGAGGAGTATAAGTTTGTACTTACTACTCCTGCTCCCTCAAACCTTACTAATCGGTCTTCCGAAGAGCAAAGGGAGGCTCACAAGCGGTGGCATAGGGCGAATAATATGGCGAAAGCTTATATTATGACCACTATGTCGTCTGCGTTGCAGCTGCAACATCAGTCTATGGAGACTGCGGCTGCAATCATGGAGAACCTCGAGGAGCTCTTTGGAGAATCGGACCGGTCAGTCCGTTTTGAACTCATGAGGAAACTCATGTCTTCAAGGATGACGGAAGGTTCGTCTGTGCGCGAGCACATGCTTGGAATGATTAATCATTTCAATGAGCTGGACGTGCTCGGTGGAGGTATCGAGGATGATACTAAGGTTGACATGGTCCTCCACACTCTGCCTAAATCCTATGAGAACTTCCGTCTCAATGCAGTAATGGGCAAGAAAAAGTTCACTCTCAATGAACTGCTCAATGAACTTGTTGCTGCGGAGGGAGTCATGGGAAAGAGTCCACAGGCATTGGCTACTGCCAAAGGTCCTGGCTTTGCACCGAAAGGTGGGAAGAAGCAGAAAGGGCCATATGGCAAGAAAGGCCAAACAAAGGGTGGGAGCAACAAGAAGCTAGGCCCGTCCGGAGGCGTTGGCAAGCCAAAAGGGAAAGGGAAATGCTTCAAGTGTCAGCAAGTAGGACATTGGAAGTCTGACTGTCCCCTGATGAAGAAAGCTCAAGGTATTTCTACTGCTCTAGTAACAGAAACATACTCGGTTTCGAGGTCTTCCCATTTATGGGTTGTTGACTCGGGCGCAACTGACCATGTTTGTTACACCTTGCAGGGGTTCCTGCGGACAAGGGAGCTCAGTAGAGGCGAGCTAGCACTCTCCATGGGAAATGAAGCTAGCTTACCTGTTGTTTCTATTGGAGATGTGCATTTATCTATTGATGGTTATGTATTAGTTTTGAGAGACGTACTTTTTGTTCCGGATTTTCGGAAAAACTTGATTTCTACCATTCAATTACGCAAGTATGGATATTCTGTTCTTTTAGAAGACAGTGCAGTATTCATGAAAGATGGTCAAGTTTTATTTAAAAGTGCAGCTGATTCTCTCTATACTATTACATGTCAATTTGATTATTCTTCATCTGCTTATACTTTGACTACAAACCAAAAGAAGAGAAAAACTTCTTCTCTTGAGAACCAAACTCTTCTTTGGCACCTAAGATTGGGTCACATCAATCTAAGGAGGATCCAAAGACTGGTTTCCGATGGTATCTTGGAGTCTCTTCAAGTAGAACCAATCCCAGTCTGCGAATCCTGCTTAGAGGGAAAGATGACTACTCGGCCTTTTAAGGCCAAGGGGTATAGGGCCAAAGAAGTGTTGGAACTGGTTCACTCTGACTTGTGCGGACCTATGTCCACTCAAGCTCGTGGAGGGTACGAGTATTTTGTCACTTTCATTGACGATTACTCAAGGTACGGGTACATTTACCTGTTACGCTACAAGTCTGAATGTTTTGACAAGTTTCAAACATTCAAGGCGGAAGTAGAGAAAAGACATGGTAAAAGTATCAAGTCATTGCGATCTGACCGCGGTGGCGAATACCTCAGCAACGAGTTTCGAGCATACTTGTCAGAATCTGGGATTACATCTCAGTTGACTACACCGGGTACACCCCAACAGAATGGTGTGGCAGAGAGAAGAAATAGGACTCTCCTAGAAATGGTTCGTTCGATGATGAGTTTCGCTACTTTGCCTATTTCGTTTTGGGGATATGCCTTAGAAACAGCAGGTTACATTCTTAACTTAGTGCCTTCTAAGTCGGTTACTAAGACCCCGTCCGAGCTGTGGTCAGGGCGCAAGCCTTCTCTTAACCACATCCGGGTTTGGGGCAGTCCAGCGCATGTGCTGAACAAGGATGCCGATAAGTTGTGCTCTAGAACTGAAGTAAGGCTGTTTATAGGATATCCTAGAGGAACGAAAGGTGGTTACTTTTATTGTCCTAAGGATCAGAAAGTCGTTATTAGCACCAACGCAAGATTCTTGGAAGAGGACTATATAAATAATCATAAAAGTCGAAGTGAAATTATCCTCGGTGAGGTCAAAGAGGTTGGCACGACAAGTCAACCAACTCAGCCCACTGTGCAAGATGTACTACTTCCAGTCTCATCAGAAAATGCACAGGCTATCGATACTGAATCTGCAATAGTGCCACGACGTAGTGAGAGGGCAACAAAAGGCATACCGCCTAGTCGATATGCATTTGTCAATGAATCTACGGATTCAATTGATGATGGGCTTATCGCAGAAGATCCCTGGACTTACTCCGAAGCACTAGCAGATCCGGATGCTCTTGAGTGGGAGGCATGTATGGTTTCAGAGTTTGAATCCATAACTGCCATGGATGTATACGAGAAATGTTTGCTTCCTGAGGGTCGAAAGGCCATTGGTTGCAAATGGGTATACAAACGCAAGAGAGGGCCAGACGGGAAGGTTACAGCCTTCAAAGCGAGACTAGTGGCGAAGGGTTATACTCAACGACCTGGTATCGATTATGAGGAAACTTTTTCGCCAGTGGCCATGCTTAAGTCTATCCGAGCTCTCTTGTCCATGGTTGCCTATATGAACCTTGAGGTGTGGCAAATGGATGTCAAGACCGCATTCTTGAATGGGTATCTTGAGGAAGATAGAGATATCTATATGCTACAACCGGAAGGGTTCATCAAGGAAGGTGAAGAGCACCTAGTTTGGAAGCTTAAAAAGTCCATTTATGGACTTAAGCAAGCTTCACGATCCTGGAATAAACGTTTCGATGACGTGGTCAAAACTTATGGTTTTGTGCAGTGTGTCAACGATAGCTGCGTTTATAGGGTCTGTATCGATGGGAGTTTGGTATTCCTTATACTCTATGTGGACGACATACTTCTCATTAGTGATAACGTGAATGTATTGTCTGGCATTAAGGAGTGGTTATCCCAACAGTTTCAAATGAAGGATTTGGGAGAGGCAGCGTATATTCTCGGTATAAAGATTGGTCGTGACCGATCTAAGAGAATGTTGAGTTTGTCTCAAACAGCCTACATTGATACTGTGATGGCGCGGTTCAGCATGCAGAATGCCAAGAAAGGTTTTCTACCTTTCAGACATGGTGTTCCGCTATCTAAGGCCTTGTGTCCCACAACACCTGAGCAGATAGCGAGCATGAAGACAGTTCCTTACGCTTCGGCTGTAGGAAGTCTCATGTATGCAATGCAGTGTACCAGACCCGATATCTGTTTTGCCGTTGGCATTGTGGCTCGATATCAGGCGAATCCAGGTCAAGCTCATTGGACTGCTGTAAAGCACATACTCAAGTACCTTAAACGGACTAAGGAGTATGCGCTAGTTTACCAGTCTGATGATCTGACACCGGTAGGGTATGTAGACGCCGATTATCAAGGCGATAAGGACAAGCGGCGGTCTACTACTGGCTATGTGTTCATGTTTGGAGGTGGAGCCATTGTGTGGAGAAGTGTAAAGCAGAAATGTAATTCACTGTCCACCATGGAAGCCGAGTATGTAGCTGCTTGTGAAGTTGCTAAAGAGGCTGTATGGCTCCGGAACTTCCTAGCTGAGATTGATGTGTTTCCTAGTTTGCCGAAATGTATTACAATTTATTGTGATAATGAGGCTGCTATTGCGAATAGCAAGGATCCAAGATGTCATCAGTCCATGAAACACATTGATGGCAAGTACCATTACATTCGATCTGTGGTGAAGCATGGTGATGTTGCATTGCTGCATATTGCGGGAGTTGATAATCTGGCTGATCCCTTCACGAAGAGTCTTCCTGGTGTGGTGTTCAACAAGCATGTTGAAGGCCTTGGAGTTCGTGATCTTCCAATACTAAATTAAACTTTCGTATAAGTGGGAGATGTTGTAATAGCTAGAGAATATTATCAGTTTATCAGTCACATTGTATACTAAAAGTTTGCTTTAGTATAAGTGGGAGAATTGAAGGGTTGTATACTGAAAGCAAGACTTTATGCTTGTATACATGGATTCCTTAGTTCACTGCGTTTCTTCTATCTGAAATGATGTTATTGCATAATCCAATTAAAAGTCCATTTTAACTCATACTATAGATTATATGGTGTGTTGTAGATCACAGAAGATCATATAATTGGAAAAAGTTGAGATATAAATTGAGTTCACAATCGAGGCAACTATGGGCGAGTTG